>CM033114.1:14562176-14613657 GCA_019321725.1 Paulownia fortunei
TTATAGCTTTTTATTTTATTTTAATGTTTCTGAATATTGTTTATTTTCGAGTTATGTTGTGCTTTACGGTTTAGTATATGCTTTTAAATTATGTTTCATAAAATATTGAAAAATATATCCATAATTAAATCGTTAAAATCTATTATTTTGCTTTATTACAATAATATAAAGATACAAAGAATTGCCTCTTCTTGGATTTTAGAATTTTAGAATATTTGTATATTGCTTAGTTACTATAAATAAGAACTATTTCTTACAATCAAAGGAACTAAAATACATGTACTTTAAAAATATTCTGACATATTATTTATTTTTGTATTTAATTGATTTCATTTTTTTAGGTTTTAAAACTTTTAAATATTTTTATTTGGAGTCATTGTGCTAGTAAAATTAAGTATATACTTTTAAATTGAATATCGTAAGGCAAGGAAAACCTTTAATTACACTTTCGACGTTAACTTTATTTATTCAAAATAGAAACAAGTTAATAATATCATTTAAAATAAGTTTACTTTTCAAACGTCGAACACAAATTATTTATTTATTTTAATTTTTTTAAATATTTCTAATTTTGAGTTATTGTGCTTGTAACATCTAGTACGAACGTTTAAATTAAATTTAACAAAAAATATGGAAAAACCTTTAAAAGTTATACTTTTAAAATTAAAATAATTTAAAATACTTTTAGTTTTCTTAGGCCAATACTGTAACGCTAAATTAATTGCAAATTTCAACGAAATACTATCTAACGAATTAAAAGATGTTTATTTTCAAAATATTCAGTACGTATAATGTATCTGTGTACTTAATTTATACTGCATTTTTGTTAGATTTTTAACTTTTTAAATATTAATAAATTCTTTAGTTATTCTGGATAAAAACTATTTAATCGCCCGTTAAAAATCAAACTTTTAATTTAAAAATATATTTTATTTATTTCAATGTCCTGTATCCAAAGTTAAATTAATTGTATATTTCCCCTAAATATTATCTAGGGAATTAAAATATATTTACTTTTACAACTTTAAAAATATATTTTTTATTTTTTTTAATAAACTTAATTTGTAATTAAATATCAAAAATAGAGAGAGATGTTTAATTTTGTTATTAAAATTAAAATATATGCTTCAGTTGCAAAATAAAAACCATTTAATACTATCCAAGGAAGTGAAATATAATTTATTTATTTTTGTTTGTATTTAATTAGATTTTAAAATTTTTATATATCTGTATTTTTGAGTTATTGTGCAACTAAAATTCAGTATATACTATTACATTAATTTTCATAAAAAATTAAAATACTATCCAAGGAATTAAAATATATTTTTGTTGCATATCAATTATTTTTATTTTTAATTTCTTTGTACAATTTAATGGATTTAAATATTTATATTTCTAAGTTATTATGCTAGTAAAATTAAGTATATATGTTATTACGTTAAATTTAGTAAAAGAATGAAAAATATTTAAATAAATAAACCTGTTAAATTTATTGATTTGCCCCAAACAATAACAATAAATACGAACACAAAAAGAAGACAAAATGTATGTATCGTGTTTCAACTTTGTATTGACATTTAAAAAGTTATCTTAGTGAGCTAATTTTTTTTTAGTAATATTATACTTTCAAATTTAAAATATTCAATTATTGTAGATCAATATTCTAAAGTTAAATTAACTGTATATTACAACCAAATGCTATTGAAGGACACAGAAATATATTTCTTTTTAAAAATATTCAATACATATCATGGAATTAAAATATATTTACTTTTAGAATACTCAATACACGTTACTTATTTTGGTACTGAGTTTAAATTCCAATTTTTTTAGACTTGTAACTTCGTATAAATATATTTTTTGAGTTATTGTGCTAGTAAGATTTTGTATATACTTTTAAATAAAATATCATAAAATAAGAAAAGCCTTCAATTCCACTTTTAAAATTAAATTATACACCTTGGTTATTCTTAATAAAGCCCGTTTATTACTAATTGAGGAATTAAAATATGTTTGGTGTTAAAATACTGAATTCATATTATGTATTTTTTATTTTTATAGCTTTTTTATTTTTATTTTAATGTTTCTGAATATTGTTTATTTTCGAGTTATTGTGCTCTTACGGTTTAGTATATGCTTTTAAATTATGTTTCATAAAATATTGAAAAATATATCCATAATTAAATCGTTTAAATCTATTATTTTGCTTTATTACAATAATATAAAGATACAAAGAATTGCCTCTTCTTGGATTTTAGAATTTTAGAATATTTGTATATTGCTTAGTTACTATAAATAAGAACTATTCTTACAATCAAAGGAACTAAAATACATGTACTTTAAAAATATTCCTGACATATTATTTATTTTTGTATTTAATTGATTTCATTTTTTTAGGTTTAAAACTTTTAAATATTTTATTTGGAGTCATTGTGCTAGTAAAATTAAGTATATACTTTTAAATTGATATCGTAAGGCAAGGAAACCTTTAATTACACTTTCGACGTTAACTTTATTTATTCAAAATAGAAACAAGTTAATAATATCATTTAAAATAAGTTTACTTTTCAACGTCGAACACAAATTATTTATTTATTTTTAATTTTTTTAAATATTTCTAATTTTGAGTTATTGTGCTTGTACATCTAGTACGAACGTTTAAATTAAATTTAACAAATATGGAAAAACCTTTAAAAGTTATACTTTTAAAATTAAAATAATTTAAAATACTTTTAGTTTTCTTAGGCCAATACTGTAACGCTAAATTAATTGCAAATTTCAACGAAACTATCTAACGAATTAAAAGATGTTTATTTTCAAAATATTCAGTACGTATAATGTATCTGTGTACTTAATTTATACTGCATTTTTGTTAGATTTTTAACTTTTTAAATATTAATAAATTCTTTAGTTATTCTGGATAAAAACTATTTAATCGCCCGTTAAAAATCAAACTTTTGAATTTAAAAATATATTTTATTTATTTCAATGTCCTATATCCCAAAGTTAAATTAATTGTATATTTCCCCTAAATATTATCTAGGGAATTAAAATATATTTACTTTTACAACTTTAAAAATATATTTTTTATTTTTTTAATAAACTTAATTTTCTAATTAAATATCAAAAATAGAGAGAGATGTTTAATTTTGTTATTAAAATTAAAATATATGCTTCAGTTGCAAAATAAAAACCATTTAATACTATCCAAGGAAGTGAAATATAATTTATTTATTTTTGTTTGTATTTAATTAGATTTTAAAATTTTTATATATCTGTATTTTTGAGTTATTGTGCAACTAAAATTCAGTATATACTATTACATTAATTTTCATAAAAAAATTAAAATACTATCCAAGGAATTAAAATATATTTTTGTTGCATATCAATTATTTTTATTTTTAATTTCTTTGTACAATTTAATGGATTTAAATATTTATATTTCTAAGTTATTATGCTAGTAAAATTAAGTATATGTTATTACGTTAAATTTAGTAAAAGAATGAAAAATATTTAAATAAATAGCCTGTTAAATTTATTGATTTGCCCCAAACAATAACAATAAATACGAACACAAAAAGAAGACAATGTATTCGTGTTTCAACTTTGTATTGACATTTAAAAGTTATCCTAGTGAGCTAATTTTTTTTTAGTAATTATACTTTCAAATTTAAAATATTCAATTATTGTAGATCAATATTCTAAAGTTAAATTAACTGTATATTACAACCAAATGCTATTGAAGGACACAGAAATATATTTCTTTTAAAAATATTCAATACATATCATGGAATTAAAATATATTTACTTTGAGAATACTCAATACACGTTACTTATTTTGGTACTGAGTTTAAATTCCAATTTTTTTAGACTTGTAACTTCGTATAAATATATTTTTTGAGTTATTGTGCTAGTAAGATTTTGTATATACTTTTAAATAAAATATCATAAAATAAGAAAGCCTTCAATTCCACTTTTAAAATTAAATTATACACCTTGGTTATTCTTAATAAAGCCCGTTTATTACTAATTGAGGAATTAAAATATGTTTGGTGTTAAAATACTGAATTCATATTATGTATTTTTTTATTTTTATAGCTTTTTATTTTATTTTAATGTTTCTGAATATTGTTTATTTTTGAGTTATTGTGCTCTTACGGTTTAGTATATGCTTTTAAATTATGTTTCATAAAATATTAAAAAATATATCCATAATTAAATCGTTTAAATCTATTATTTTGCTTTATTACAATAATATAAAGATACAAAGAATTGCCTCTTCTTGGATTTTAGAATTTTAGAATATTTGCATATTGCTTAGTTACTGTAAATAAGAACTATTTCTTACAATCAAAGGAACTAAAATGCATGTACTTTAAAAATAATCCTGACATATTATTTATTTTTGTATTTAATTGATTTCATTTTTTTAGGTTTTGAAACTTTTAAACATTTCTCTCTATTTTTGATATCTAATTAGAAATTAAATTTATTAAAAAAATAAAAAATATATTTTGAAAGTTGTAAAAGTAAATATATTGTAATTCCCTAGATAGTATTTAGTTGAAATATACAATTAATTTAACTTTGGGATATAGGACATTGAAATAATTAAAATATATTTTTAAATTCAAAAGTTTGATTTTGAAGGGCGATTAAATAGTTTTTATTTGGAATAACTAAAGAATTTATCAATATTTAAAAAGTTAAAAATCTAACAAAAACGCAGTGTAAATTAAGTGCACAGATACATTATACGTACTGAATATTTTGAAACTAAACATCTTTTAATTCGTTGGATAGTATTTCGTTGAAATTTGCAATTAATTTAACGTTATAGTATTGGCCTAAGAAAACTAAAAGTATTTTAAATTGTTTTAATTTTAAAAGTATAACTTTTAAAGGTTTTTCTATACTTTATTAAATTTAATTTAAACGCTCATACTAGATCTTACAGGCGCAATAACTCAAAATTAAAAATATTTAAAAAAATTAAAATAAATAAATAATTTGTGTTCGACCTTTGAAAAGTAAACTTATTTTAAATGATATTATTAACTTGTTTCTATTTTGAATAAATAAAGTTAATGTTGAAAGTGTAATTAAAGGTTTTCTTTACTTTACGATATTCAATTTAAAAGTATATACCTAGCACAATAACTCCAAATAAAAATATTTAAAAGTTTTAAAACCTGGAAAAATGAAATCAATTAAATACAAAAATAAATAATACGTCAGGAATATTTTTAAAGTATATGTATTTTAATTCCTTTGATTGTAAGAAATAGTTCTTATTTATAGCAACTGAACAATATACGAATATTCTAAAATTCTAAAATCTAAGAAAAGGCAATCCTTTGTATCTTTATATTATTGTAATAAAGCAAAATCATAGATTTAAACAATTTAATTATGGATATATTTTTCAATATTTTATGAAATATAATTTAAAAGCATATACTAAACCGTGATAGCACAACAACTCAAAAATGAAAAATATTTTAAAAAATTAAAATAAAGAAAAGCTATAAAAATAAAAAAATACGTAATACGAATTCAATATTTTAACACCAAACATATTTTAATTCCTCAATTAGTAATAAACGGGCTTTATTAAGAATAACTAAGGTGTATAATTTAATTTTAAAAGTAGAATTAAAGGTTTTCTTTATTTTATGATATTTAATTGAAGTATATACAAAATCTTACTAGCACAATAACTCAAAAAATGTATTTACAAGAAGTTACAAGTCTAAAAAAATTAGAATTTAAACTCAGCACCAAAATAAGTAATGTGTATTGAGTATTCTAAAAGTAAATATATTTTAATTCCATGATATGTATTGAATATTTTTAAAAGAAATATATTTTTGTATCCTTCAACAGCATTTGATTGTAATATACAATTAATTTAACGCTAGAATATTGATCTACGATAATTGAATATTTTAAATTTGAAAGTATAATTACTAAAAAAAAAATTAGCTCACTAAGATAACTTTTAAATGTCAATACAAAGTTGAAACACGAACACATTGTCTTCTTTTTGTGTTCGTATTTATTGTTATTGTTTGAGGCAAATTAATAAATTTAACAGATTTATTAATTTAAATATTTTTCATAATTTAACGTAATAATATATACTTAATTTTACTCGCATAATAACTTAGAAATATAAATATTTAAAAATTTTAAAATCTATTAAATTGTAAAAGAAATTAAAAATAAAAATAATTGATATGTAACAAAAATATATTTTAATTCCTCAGATAGTATTTTAATTTTTTATAAAAATTGACGTAATAGTATGTGCTGAATTTTACTTGCACAATAACTCAGAAATACAGATATATAAAAATTTTAAAATCTAATTAAATACAAACAAAAATAAATAAAATATATTTCACTTCCTTAGATAGTATTAAATAGTTTTTATTCTGTAACTGAAGCGTATATTTTAATTTTAATAACAAAATTAAACATTTCTCTCTATTTTTGATATCTAATTACAAATTAAATTTATTAAAAAAATAAAAAATATATTTTGAAAGTTGTAAAAGTAAATATATTGTAATTCCCTGGATAGTATTTAGTTGAAATATACAATTAATTTAACTTTGGGATATAGGACATTGAAATAATTAAAATATATTTTTAAATTCAAAAGTTTGATTTTGAAGGGCGATTAAATAGTTTTTATTTGGAATAACTAAAGAATTTATCAATATTTAAAAAGTTAAAAATCTAACAAAAACGCAGTGTAAATTAAGTGCACAGATACATTATACGTACTGAATATTTTGAAACTAAACATCTTTTAATTCGTTGGATAGTATTTCGTTGAAATTTGCAATTAATTTAACGTTATAGTATTGGCCTAAGAAAACTAAAAGTATTTTAAATTGTTTTAATTTTAAAAGTATAACTTTTAAAGGTTTTTCTATACTTTATTTAAATGATATTATTAACTTGTTTCTATTTTGAATAAATAAAGTTAATGTAGAAAGTGTAATTAAAGGTTTTCTTTATTTTACGATATTCAATTTAAAAGTATACACTTAATTTTACTAGCACAATAACTCCAAATAAAAATATTTAAAAGTTTTAAAACAAAAAAAAATGAAATCAATTAAATACAAAAATAAATAATATGTCAGGAATATTTTTAAAGTATATGTATTTTAGTTCCTCTGATTGTAAGAAATAGTTTTTATTTGTAGTAACTAAACAATATACAAATATTCTAAAATTCTAAAATCTAATAAAAAGGCAATTCTTTGTATCTTTATATTATTGTAATAAAGCAAAATCATAGATTTAGACGATTTAATTATGGATATATTTTTCAATATTTTATGAAACATAATTTAAAAGAATATGCTAAAAACTGTACTAGCACAATAACTCAAAAATAAAAAATATTTAAAAAATTTAATATAAAAAAGCACTGTAAAAATATAAAATACATAATATGAATTCAATATTTTAACAACAAACATATTTTAATTCCTTAGTTAGTAATAAACGGGTTTTATTAAAAATAACTAAGGTGTGTAATTTAATTTTAAAAGTGGAATTAAAGGTTTTCTTTATTTTATGATATTTAATTTTAAAAGTATATACAAAATCTTATTAGCACAATAACTCAAAAATTATATTAATAAGAAGTTACAAGTCTAAAAAAATTGGAATTTAAACTCAATACCAAAATCAGTAATGTGTATTGATTATTCTAAAAGTAAATATATTTTAATTCCATGATATGTATTGAATATTTTTAAAAGAAATACATTTTTCTGTCCTTTAATAGTATTTGGTTGAAATATACAATTAATTTAACTTTAGAATATTGATCTATAATAATTGAATATTTTAAATTTGAAAGTATAATTACTAAAAAAATTAGCTCACTAAGATAACTTTTAAATATCAATACAAAGTGGAAACATAACTTAGAATTTGAGAGAATTAGCAACACGAATACATTGTCTTCTTTTTGTCTTCGTATTTTTGTTTAAATATACAATTAATTTAACTTTGGGATGTAGGGCATTGAAATAATTAAAATATATTTGTAAAATTCTAAAGTTTGATTTTTAAAGGGCGATTAAATAGTTTTTATTTAGAATAACTAAAGAATTCATTACTATTTAAAAAGTTAAAAATCCAACAAAAATGCAGTATAAATTAAGTACACAGATACATTATACGTATTGAAATATTTGAAAAGAAACATCTTTTAATCGTTAGATAGTATTTCATTAAAATTTGCAATTAATTTAACGTTATAAGTATTGGCCTAAGAAAACTAAAAGTATTTTAAATTATTTTAATTTTAAAAGTATAACTTTTAAAGGTTTTTCTCTATATTTTATTAAATTAATTTAAACGTTCATACTAGATGATACAAGCACAATAACTCAAAATTAGAAATATTTAAAAAAATTAAAATAAATAAAAAATTTGTGTTCGACGTTTGAAAAGTAAACTTATTTTAAATGATACTATTAACTTGTTTCTGTTTTGAATAAATAAAGTTAATGTTGAAAGTGTAATTGAGGTTTTATTTAGAATAACTAAAGAATTCATTACTATTTAAAAATTTTAAAATTCAACAAAAATGCAGTATAAATTAAGTACACAAATACATTATACGTATTGAATATTTTGAAAATAAACATCTTTTAATCCGTTAGATAGTATTTCATTAAAATTTGCAATTAATTTAACGTTATAGTATTGGCCTAAGAAAACTAAAAGTATTTTAAATTATTTTAATTTTAAAAGTATAACTTTTAAAGGTTTTTCTATATTTTATTAAATTTAATTTAAACGTTCATACTAGATCTTACAAGCACAATAACTGAAAATAAAAATATTTAAAAAAATTAAAATAAATAAATAATTTGTGTTCGATGTTTGAAAAGTAAACTTGTTTTAAATGATATTATTAACTTGTTTCTATTTTGAATAAATAAAGTTAATGTTGAAAGTGTAATTAAAGGTTTTCTTTACTTTACGATATTCAATTTAAAAGTATACACTTAATTTTACTAGCACAATAACTCCAAATAAAAATATTTAAAAGTTTTAAAACAAAAAAATGAAATCAATTAAATACAAAAATAAATAATATGTCAGGAATATTTTTAAAGTATATGTATTTTAGTTCCTTTGATTGTAAGAAATAGTTCTTATTTGTAGTAACTAAACAATATACAAATATTCTAAAATTCTAAAATCTAATAAAAAGGCAATTCTTTGTATCTTTATATTATTGTAATAAAGCAAAATAATAGATTTAGACGATTTAATTATGGATATATTTTTCAATATTTTATGAAAAATAATTTAAAAGAATATGCTAAACTGTACTAGCACAATAACTCAAAAATAAAAATATTTAAAAAAATTTAATATAAAAAAGCGCTGTAAAAATAAAAAATACATAATATGAATTCAATATTTTAAACCAAACATATTTTAATTCCTTAGTTAGTAATAAACGAGTTTTATTAAGAATAACTAAGGTGTGTAATTTAATTTTAAAAGTGGAATTAAAGGTTTTCTTTATTTTATGATATTTAATTTAAAAGTATATACAAAATCTTACTAGCACAATAACTCAAAAATTATTATAAAGAAGTTACAAGTCTAAAAAATTAGAATTTAAACTCAATACCAAAAAAGTAATGTGTATTGAGTATTCTAAAAGTAAATATATTTTAATTCCATGATATGTATTGAATATTTTTAAAAGAAATACATTTTTCTGTCCTTTAATAGTATTTGGTTGAAATATACAATTAATTTAACTTTAGAATATTGATCTATAATATTTGAATATTTTAAATTTGAAAGTATAATTACTAAAAAAATTTAGCTCACTAAGATAACTTTTAAATATCAATACAAAGTGGAAACATAACTTAGAATTTGAGAGAATTAGCAACACGAATACATTGTCTTCTTTTTGTCTTCGTATTTATTGTTATTGTTTGAGACAAATTAATAAATTTAACAGATTTATTAATTTAAATATTTTTCATTATTTACTAAATTTAACGTAATAATATATACTTAATTTTACTAGCATAACAACTTAGAAATATAAATATTTAAATTTTTTAAAATCTATAAAACTCTAAAAAGAAATTAAAAATAAAAATAATTGATATGTAACAAAATATATTTTAATTCCTTAGATAGGATTTTAAATTTTATAAAAATTAATGTAATAGTATATACTGAATTTTCTTCCACAATAACTCAAAAAATATATAGATATATAAAAATATTAAATCTAATAAAATACAAACAAAAATAAATAAAATATATTTCACTTCCTTAGATAGTATTAAATAGTTTTATTTTGTAACTGATCCATATATTTTAATTTTAATAACAAAATTAAACATTTCTCTCTATTTTTTATATTTAATTACAAATTAAATTTATTAAAAAATGAAAAATATATTTTTAAAGTTGTAAAAGTAAATATATTTTAATTCCGTAGATAGTATTTTGTTGAAATATACAATTAATTTAACTTTGGGATGTAGGCATTGAAATAATTAAAATATATTTTAAATTCTAAAGTTTGATTTTTAAAGGGTGATTAAATAGTTTTTATTTACAATAACTAAACTATTTATTAATATTGAAAAAGTTAAAAATCTAACAAAAATGCAGTATAAATTAAGCACGCAGATACATTATACGTATTGAATATTTTTGAATAAACATCTTTTAATTCGTTAGATAGTATTTCGTTGAAATTTGAAATTAATTTAACCTTATAGTATTGGCATTAAGAAAACTAAAAGTATTTTAATTATTTTAATTTTAAAAGTATAACTTTTAAAGTTTTTCTATATTTTATTAAATTTAATTTAAACGTTCATACTAAATCTTACAAGCACAATAACTCAAAATTAGAATATTTAAAAAAATTAAAATAAATAAAAATTTGTGTTGGACGTTTGAAAAGTAAACTTATTTTAAATGATATTATTAACTTGTTTCTGTATTTTGAATAAATAAAGTTAATGTTGAAAGTGTAATTAAAGGTTTTCTTTACTTTACGATATCAATTTAAAAGTATATACTTAATTTTACTAGCACAATAATTCTAAATAAAAATATTTAAAAGTTTTAAAAACCTAAAAAAATGAAATCAATTAAATACAAAAATAAATAATATGTCAGGAATATTTTTAAAGTATATATGTATTTTAGTTCCTTTGATTGTAAGAAGTAGTTCTTATTTATAGTAACTAAACAATATATAAATATTCTAAAATTCTAAAATCTAATGACAAGGCAAATTCTTTGTATGTTTATATTATTGTAATAAAGCAAAGTAATAGATTTAAACGATTTAATTAGGATATATTTTTCAATATTTTGTGAAACATAATTTAAAAGTATATACTAAACCGCACTAGCACAATAACTAGAAAATTAAAAAAAAAATAAAAAATTTAAAATTAAAAATACATAATATGAATTCAATATTTTAACACTAAACATATTTTAATTCCTTAGTTAGTAATAAACAGGTTTTATTAAGAATAACTAAGGTGTATATTTAATTTTAAAGGTGGAATTAAAGATTTTTTTTATTTTATGATATTTAATTTAAAAGTATATACAAAATCTTACAAGCACAATAACTCAAAAAATATATTTGTAAGAAGTTACAAGTCTAAAAAAATTGGAATTTAAACTAAATACAAAAAAAGTAATGTGTGTTGAGTATTCTAAAAATAAATATATTTTAATTCCATGATATGTATTGAATATTTTGAAAAGAAATATGTTTTTTTGTCCTTCAATAGTATTTGGTTGAACTATACAATTAATTTAACTTTAGAATATTGATCTATAATAATTGAATATTTTAAATTTGAAAGTGGAATTACTAAAAAAAATTAGCTCACTAAGATAACTTTTAAATATCAATACAAAGTTGAAACATAACTTATAATTCGCGAGAGTTAGCGACACGAATACATTGTCTCCTTTTTGTCTTCATATTTATTGTTATTGTTTGAGCCAAATTAATAAATTTAACAGATTTATTAATTTAAATATTTTTCATTATTTTACTAAATTTAACGTAATAGTATATACTTAATTTTACTAGCATAACAACTTAGAAATATAAATATTTAAAATTTCTAAAATCTATTAAACTGTAACAAGAAATTAAAAATAAAATAATTGATATGTAACAAAAAAATTATGGACATATTTTTCAATATTTTTTGAAACATAATTTAAAAGTATATACTAAACTGTACTAGCACAATAACTAAAAATTAAAAAATTAAAAATAAAAAATACATTATATGAATTCAATATTTTAACACTAAACATATTTTAATTCCTTAGTTAGCAATAAATGGGTTTTATTAAGAATATCTAAGGTGTATAATTTAATTTTAAAAGTGGAATTAAAGGTTTCTTTATTTAATGATATTTAATTTAAAAGTATATACAAAATTTTACTAGCACAATATCTCAAAAAATATATTTGTAAGAAGTTACAAGTCTAAAAAAATTAGAATTTAAACTCAATACCAAAAAAGTAATGTGTATTGAGTATTGTAAAAGTAAATATATTTTAATTCCAAGATATGTATTGAATATTTTTAAAAGAAATATATTTTTCTGTCCTTCAATAGTATTTGGTTGAAATATACAATTAATTTAACTTTAGAATATTGACTATAATAATTGAATATTTTAAATTTGAAAGTATAATTACTAAAAAAATTAGCTCACTAAGATAACTTTTAAGTATCAATACAAAGTTGAAACATAACTTAGAATTTGAGAGAATTAGCAACACGAATACATTGTCTTCATTTTGTCTTTGTATTTATTGTTATTGTTTGAGGCAAATTAATAAATTTAACAGATTTATTAATTTAAATATTTTTCATTATGTTACTAAATTTAACATAATAATATATACTTAATTTTACTAGCATAACAACTTAGAAATATAAATATTTAAAATTTTTAAAATCTATTAAACTCTAAAAAGAAATTAAAAATAAAATAATTGATATGTAACAAAAATATATTTTAACTCCTTAGATGGTATTTTAATTCGTTATAAAAATTAATGCAATAGTATATACTGAATTTTTCTTGCACAATAACTCAGAAATATAGATATAAAAAAATATTAAAATCTAATAAAATACAAACAAAAATAAATAAAATATATTTCACTTTCTTAGATAGTATTAAATAGTTTTTATTTTGTAACTGAACCATATATTTTAATTTTAATAACAAAATTAAACATTTCTAAGTATTTTTGATATTGATTTACAAATTAAATTTATTAAAAAAATAAAAAATATATTTTTAAAGTTGTAAAAGTAAATATATTTTAATTCCGTAGATAGTATTTTTGTTTAAATATACAATTAATTTAACTTTGGGATGTAGGGCATTGAAATAATTAAAATATATTTTTAAAATTCTAAAGTTTGATTTTTAAAGGGCGATTAAATAGTTTTTATTTAGAATAACTAAAGAATTCATTACTATTTAAAAAGTTAAAAATCCAACAAAAATGCAGTATAAATTAAGTACACAGATACATTATACGTATTGAATATTTTGAAAATAAACATCTTTTAATCCGTTAGATAGTATTTCGTTGAAATTTGTAATTAATTTAACGTTATAAGTATTGGCCTAAGAAAACTAAAAGTATTTTAAATTATTTTAATTTTAAAAGTATAACTTTTAAAGGTTTTTCTATATTTTATTAAATTTAATTTAAACGTTCATACTAGATCTTACAAGCACAATAACTCAAAATTAGAAATATTTAAAAACATTAAAATAAATAAATAATTTGTGTTCGATGTTCGAAAAGTAAACTTGTTTTAAATGATATTATTAACTTGTTTCTATTTTGAATAAATAAAGTTAATGTAGAAAGTGTAATTAAAGGTTTTCTTTACTTTACGATATTCAATTTAAAAGTATACACTTAATTTTACTAGCACAATAACTTCAAATAAAAAATATTTAAAAGTTTTAAAACTAAAAAAAATGAAATCAATTAAATACAAAAATAAATAATATGTCAGGAATATTTTTAAAGTATATGTATTTTAGTTCCTCTGATTGTAAGAAATAGTTCTTATTTGTAGTAACCAAACAATATACAAATATTCTAAAATTTTAAAATCTGATAAAAAGGCAATTCTTTGTATCTTTATATTATTGTAATAAAGTAAAATAATAGATTTAACCGATTTAATTATGGATATATTTTTTAATATTTTATGAAACAAAATTTAAAAGTATATGCTAAATCGTACTAGCACAATAACTCAAAAATAAAAAATATTTAAAAAATTTAAAATAAAAAAGTGCTGTAAAAATAAAAAATACATAATATGAATTCAATATTTTAACGCCAAACATATTTTAATTCCTTAGTTAGTAAGAAACGGGATTTATTAAGAATAATTAAGGTGTGTAATTTAATTTTAAAAGTGGAATTAAAGGTTTTCTTTATTTTATGACATTTAATTTAAAAGTATATATATACAAAATCTTACTAGCACAATAACTCAAAAATTAAATTTATAAGAAGTTTCAAGTCTAAAAAAATTAGAATTTAAAGTCAACACCAAAATAAGTAATGTGTATTGAGTATTCTAAAAGTAAATATATTTTAATTCCATGATATGTATTGAATATTTTAAAAGAAATACATTTTTCTGTCCTTCAATAGGATTTGGTTGAAATATACAATTAATTTAACTTTAGAATATTGATTTATAATAATTGAATATTTTAAATTTGAAAGTATAATTACTAAAAAAATTTAGCTCACTAAGATAACTTTTAAATATCAATACAAAGTTGAAACATAAATTAGAATTTGAGAGAATTAGCAATACGAATACATTGTCTTCTTTTTGTCTTCGTATTCATTGTTATTGTTTGAGGCAAATTAATAAATTTAACAGATTTATTAATTTAAATATTTTTCATTATTTTACTAAGTTTAACGTAATAATATGTACTTAATTTTACTAGCATATCAACTTAGAAATGTAAATATTTAAAAAATTTAAAATCTATTAAACTGTAAAAAGAAATTAAAAATAAAAATAATTGATATGTAACAAAAATATATTTTAATTCCTTAGATAGTATTTTAATTTTTTATAAAAATTAATGTAATAGTATATACTGAATTTTACTTGCACAATAACTCAGAAAATATAGATATATAAAAATATTAAAATCTAATAAAATACAAACAAAATAAATAAAATATATTTCACTTCCTTAGATAGTATTAAATAGTTTTTATTTTGTAACTGAAGCATATATTTTAATTTTAATAACAAAATTAAACATTTCTCTCTATTTTTGATATTTATTTACAAATTAAATTTATTAAAAAAATAAAAAATATATTTTAAAGTTGTAAAAGTAAATATAATTTAATTCCCTAGATAGTATTTTTGTTGAAATATACAATTAATTTAACTTTGGGATGTAGGGCATTGAAATAATTAAAATATATTTTTAAATTCAAAAGTTTGATTTTTAAAGGGCGATTAAATAGTTTTTATTTAGAATAACTAAAGAATTCATTACTATTTAAAAAGTTAAAAATCTAACAAAAATGCAGTATAAATTAAGTACACAAATACATTATACGTGTTGAATATTTTGAAAATAAACATCTTTTAATCGTTAGATAGTATTTCGTTGAAATTTGCAATTAATTATAGTATTGGCCTAAGAAAACTAAAAGTATTTTAAATTATTTGAATTTTAAAAGTATAACTTTTAAAGGTTTTTCTATATTTTATTAAATTTCATTTAAACGCTCATACTAGATCTTACAAGCACAATAATTCAAAATTAGAAATATTTAAAAAATTTAAAATCTATGAAACTGTAAAAAGAAATTAAAAATAAAAATAATTGATATGTAACAAAAATATATTTTAACTCCTTAGATGGTATTTTAATTCGTTATAAAAATTAATGTAATAGTATATACTGAATCTTACTCGCACAACAACTTAGAAAATATAGATATATAAAAATATTAAAATCTAATAAAATACAAACAAAAATAAGTAAAATATATTTCACTTCCTTAGATAGTATTAAATAGTTTTTATTTTGTAACTGAACCATATATTTTAATTTTAATAACAAAATTAAACATTTCTCTCTATTTTTGATATTTATTTACAAATTAAATTTATTAAAAAATAAAAAATATATTTTAAAAGTTCTAAAAGTAAATATAATTTAATTCCCTAGATAGTATTTTTGTTGAAATATACAATTAATTTAACTTTGGGATGTAGGGCTTTGAAATAATTAAAATATATTTTTAAATTCAAAAGTTTGATTTTTAAAGGGCGATTAAACAGTTTTTATTTAGAATAATTAAAGAATTCATTACTATTTAAAAAGTTAAAAATCTAACAAAAATGCAGTATAAATTAAGTACACAAATACATTATACGTGTTGAATATTTTGAAAATAAACATCTTTTAATCCGTTAGATAGTATTTCGTTGAAATTTGCAATTAATTATAGTATTGGCCTAAGAAAACTAAAAGTATTTTAAATTATTTGAATTTTAAAAGTATAACTTTTAAAGGTTTTTCTATATTTTATTAAATTTCATTTAAACGCTCATACTAGATCTTACAAGCACAATAATTCAAAATTAGAAATATTTAAAAAATTAAAATAAATAAATAATTTGTGTTCGACGTTCGAAAAGTAAACTTGTTTTAAATGATATTATTAACTTGTTTCTATTTTGAATAAATAAAGTTAATGTAGAAAGTGTAATTAAAGGTTTTCTTTACTTTACGATATTCAATTTAAAAGTATACACTTAATTTTATTAGCACAATAACTCCAAATAAAAATATTTAAAAATTTTAAAACCTAAAAAAATGAAATCATTTAAATACAAAAATAAATAATATGTCAGGAATATTTTTAAAGTATATGTATTTTAGTTCCTTTGATTGTAAGAAATAGTTCTTATTTGTTGTAACTAAACAATATACAAATATTCTAAAATTCTAAAATCTAATAAAAAGGCAATTCTTTGTATCTTTATATTATTGTAATAAAGCAAAATAATAGATTTAAACGATTTAATTATGGATATATTTTTTAATATTTTATGAAACATAATTTAAAAATATATGTTAAACCGTACTAGCATAATAACTCAAAAATAAAATTTAAAATAAAAAAGCGCTGTAAAAATAAAAAATACAGAATATGAATTCAATATTTTAACACCTAACATATTTTAATTCCCTAGTTAGTAATCAACGGGTTTTATTAAGAATAACTAACGTGTATAATTTAATTATAAAAGTGGAATTAAAGGTTTTCTTTATTTTATGATATTTAATTTAAAAGTATACACAAAATCTTACTAGCACAATAACTCAAAAATTATATTTATAAGAAGTTACAAGTCTAAAAAAATTAGAATTTAAAGTCAATACCAAAATAAGTAATGTGTATTGAGTATTCTAAAAGTAAATATATTTTAATTCCATGATATGTATTGAATATTTTTAAAAGAAATACATTTTTCTGTCCTTCAATAGTATTTGGTTGAAATATACAATTAATTTAACTTTAGAATATTGATGTATAATAATTGAATATTTTAAATTTGATAGTATGATTACTAAAAAAATTAAGCTCACTAAGATAACTTTTAAATATCAATACAAAGTTGAAAAATAACTTAGAATTTGATAAAATTAGCAACACGAATATATTGTCTTCTTTTTGTCTTCGTATTTATTGTTATTGTTTGAGGCAAATTAATAAATTTACAGATTTATTAATTTAAATATTTTTCATTATTTTACTAAATTTAACATAATGATATGTACTTAATTTCAGTTGCATAACAACTTAGAAATGTAAATATTTAAATTTTTTAAAATCTATGAAACTGTAAAAAGAAATTAAAAATAAAAATAATTAATACGTAACAAAAATATATTTTAATTCGTTAGATGGTATTTTAATTCGTTATAAAAATTAATGTAATAGTATATACTGAATTTTACTTGCACAATAACTCGAAAATATAGATATATAAAAATATCAAAATCTAATAAAACAAAAACAAAAATAAATAAAATATATTTCACTTCCTTAGATACTATTAAATAGTTTTTATTTTGTAACTAAAGCATATATTTTAATTTTAATAACAAAATTAAACATTTCTATCTATTTTTGTTATTTAATTACAAATTAAATTTATTAAAAAAATAAAAAATATATTTTTAAAGTTGTAAAATAAATATATTTTAATTCTCTAGATAGTATTTTTGTTGAAATATACAATGAATTTAACTTTGGGATGTAGGGCATTGAAATAATTAAAATATATTTTTAAATTCAAAAGTTTGATTTTTAAAGGGCGATAAAATAGTTTTTATTTAGAATAACTAAAGAATTCATTACTATTTAAAAGGTTAAAAATCTAACAAAAATGCAGTATAAATTAAGTATACAGATACATTATACGTATTGAATATTTTGAAAACAAACATCTTTTAATTCGTTAGATAGTATTTCGTTGAAATTTGCTATTAATTTAACGCTATAGTATTGGCCTAAGAAAACTAAAAGTATTTTAAATTATTTTAATTTTAAAAGTATAACTTTTAAAGGTTTTTCTATATTTTATTAAATTTAATTTGAACGTTCATACTAGATCTTACAAGCACAATAACTCAAAATTGGAAATATTTAAAAAAATTAAAATAAATAAATAATTTGTCTTCGACGTTTGAAAAGTAAACTTGTTTTAAATGATATTATTAACTTGTTTCTATTTTGAATAAATAAAGTTAATAATATCATTTAAAATAAGTTTACTTTTCAAACGTCGAACACAAATTATTTATTTATTTTAATTTTTTTAAATATTTCTAATTTTGAGTTATTGTGCTTGTAAGATCTAGTATGAACGTTTAAATTAAATTTAATAAAATATAGAAAAACCTTTAAAAGTTATACTTTTAAAATTAAAATAATTTAAAATACTTTTAGTTTTTTTAGGCCAATACTATAACGTTAAATTAATTGCAAATTTCAACGAAATATTATCTAACGAATTAAAAGATGTTTATTTTCAAAATATTCAGTACGTATAATGTATCTGTGTACTTAATTTATACTGCATTTTTGTTAGATTTTTAACTTTTTAAATAATAAATTCTTTTGTTATTCTAAATAAAAACTATTTAATCGCCCTTTGAAAATTAAACTTTTGAATTTAAAAATATATTTTAATTATTTCAATGTCCTATATCCCAAAGTTAAATTAATTGTATATTTCAACTAAATACTATCTAGGGAATTAAAATATATTTACTTTTACAACTTTAAAAATATATTTTTTATTTTTTTAATAAATTTAATTTGTAATTAAACATAAAAAATAGAGAGAAATGTTTAATTTTGTTATTGAAATTAAAATATATGCTTCAGTTACAAAATAAAAACTATTTAATACTATCTGAGGAAGTGAAATATATTTTATTTATTTTTGTTTGTATTTAATTAGATTTTAAAATTTTTATATATCTGTATTTGTGAGTTATTGTGCAAGTAAAATTCAGTATATACTATTACATTAATTTTTATAAAAAATTAAAATACTATCTAAGGAACTAAAATATATTTTTGTTGCATATCAATTATTTTTATTTTTAATTTCTTTTTACAATTTAATAGATTTTAAAAGTTTTAAATATTTATATTTCTAAGTTATTATGCTAGTAAAATTAAGTATATATTATTACGTTAAATTTAGCAAAAGAATGAAAAATATTTAAATTAATAAATCTGTTAAATTTATTAATTTGCCTCAAACAATAACAATAAATACGAACACAAAAAGAAGACAATGTATTCGTGTTTCAACTTTGTATTGACATTTAAAAGTTATCTTAGTGAGCTAATTTTTTTTTTAGTAATTATACTTTCAAATTTAAAATATTCAATTATTATAGATCAATATTCTAAAGTTAAATTAATTGTATATTACAACCAAATACTATTGAAGGACACAAAAATATATTTTTTTTAAAAATATTCAATACATATCATGGAATTAAAATATATTTACTTTTAGAATACTCAATACACATTACTTATTTTGGTACTGAGTTTAATATCCAATTTTTTTGGACTCGTAACTTCGTATGAATATATTTTTTGAGTTATTGTACTAGTAAGATTTTGTATATACTTTTAAATTAAATATCATAAGGAAAACCTTTAATTATTACATGCACCATTTAAATAAAATAAATTTTTTGTGTTATATATAATTACAAATAATACTAGTTATTGAAATAAAGTTATTATAATTGTAAATAAAATCAAATTTCAACTAATGAATAACATTACTAATAATAAATGAAATACAAATTTTTAAGTTAAATTTTCAAAAAATTTATATGGCATAATATTATAATTTAATATTTATTTATATAGACCATTTTCTTATATAAATTACCCATATTGAATATTATTGCAAAAAAACATACATATACATTTAGAAAAATTTAAAATAGTCATTTTTCTCAACTTAATAGAATAATTGAATACTTAAAAAGAAATAACTAAACTAATTTATTAAAATTAATTAGAAATGTCTAATGTCCAAACAAATTGTACCTAAGATAAATTAATTACTTAAAATAAATAAAATAAATTTACTCATAATAAATATAATTGTAAAAGAAATTAAAAAATCACTAGCATTCAAGATAATTACAATAATTCATTACTTAAAATATTATTAACAAGAATAAAATTACTAACACTCAAATCACCCATAACACATAGCCATTCTAGAACCTTTCTCAAGAGCACCAACACTACCAAACTCATTTTTGACTTTGAATTTGTCATCCACCTTTATTTTTTACTCCCTTTTTTTCTCTTCTTTTTCTCCCTCTTTTCTTTTTTTTTTTTTTTTTCTTTTTGTGATCTTTTTTTTTCCTTTTTTTTTGGGCGACATATAAATATGCATAGAATATTTTTGTGGAACTTCACCTATCCTCCAAAATATTTCCATAGCTCTAAATATTTTTCCTAGAATGATCATGTGTTGTGAGTGAAAGGTAACAATTGCGAAAATGTAGTTCAGGCTATGACAAATATTGGGTGACAAAGAAAAGACTCAATTAGGCTCAAAGGGGTATGCTAGAGATAATAAATAAAAATGGGTTGGCTTGAAAGGCTCAAACGATCCAAAGAAGGCCTAAGTCATGTTCCTAATGTCATGTAGTCTAGGATTTCGCCTCAAGTGACAATCAAGTAAGTTCTGGAATCCTATGAAATCATAAAAGTTACTAAATTTCCATAAACTCACTCTAAGCATGTAGAATACCTAAGCGCTAAAGGCTACGTGCTCAGAGTGTCAAAAAATTACAAGAAAAGGGAAAATGACCACAAGAGTCAAGCATACATACAAACACAACATTCATCATTTCCCAACAGCTATAGACAGTTAAATTCCTATCATTGGCCTTAAGTTTTCAAATCTCAATTATTACTCGAAACCTTTTTTTTTTTGCCCTTGCCCCCGCCACATCAAATTTTAACCTCCATGCTCCAACCTCTTGTCCATAAAGTAAAAAAAAACACAAATTTTTTTTTACAAATCTCAAAAACTAACTAGAAGTTAAGCAAACTGCATCTAGTTTATAAGTATAAAACCCACCCATCAAACACAATAAATCTCAATGCTAAGAATAACATGAAGCCACAAGATAATCATATATTTTAAACAAGTTAAAATTGTGACCAGGGAAAGAATATCAACAAAGAACATATCATGATATCGAAGAAAGGATGCAAAATCTTGACAAAAGGAAATTGAACCAATTAGCTGATGCTATTCAATCCAAATCAATGAAAAACCCCACAAAATTCCATCAAACATTCTACAGAAATCTAATAAAACATTAGAAATATGGGTAAATGGATCAATATATTTTGTAACCACAACATTGCGAATCTTGGTTAATGAAAAACTTGAGCAACCGACATATTCCAAGCACCTAGTATTTCATCACTATTCACTTTAGAGTAGCCATTATTAAAATATAAACTCTGTATTTTTTTCCTTCCAAAGTTTAGCCAGAATATTACCTTGCATATCTACGTCATTGTTGGAATGCTCAAGGAGAATTAGTTAAAGCTTTAGATAAATTGAAAGTATGCATTAGCGATAATGATTGAGTTAAAGTTTGACTCATAAACATAAAAAAAATATTCAGAGAGAATAAGCTAAGTAGCTGATTTTACTCAACGTGATTTATTTTATTTTTCAAAACTTGATTCTTGAACTATAATCCGAACACACAACTACTTTGAGTAGAATCAATTCTCCCCAAAAGTAACTTCAAATCAATTTTTACACAATCAATTTCTCAAAAGCTTTTGTCAAATTCACCCAAATTAAAGATAGCTATAAAAGTTGCTCATGAAGTTCTTTTATTGAGAACTTATTTGCCAACCTAGAAGTTGTCATCTCAAAATCTCAGCAACTTTTTGGTTAAGCTCTAGTCCTTAATCACCATCAAATGTCATAAAATACATAGCTAGACAAGTTGCAAAGTTCATACCCTTGAAATGAATATTTAAGATCATTCAAGTAGTTGACTTACCTTAATATTCTGCTAAGTTTCCATTAGGATGTTTAACAAACATTCATGACATAATGTCAAATTACTTATATCATACTTTCTCTTTCACCAACATAAAGATAAATTTTAAAACGAGATCATTCATCAAAAGCATTCAAAATAAACTTCCAAAGGTGGTTAAATAAACCAAAATGTTAATGTCTGGTGACTTATGCTAGTAATAATTTAAGTTGGATTTGGAATCAAACTTAACTTATCAGATAAAACATTTACTTTCTTTTACGAAATAAGAAGTGAAAACTGATCTATGTAAATTTGATACACGTTAGCATCAACATTGCTAGAATCTGATACATTTTGAAACTATAAACCTTTCACTAACGAATTATTGTCATTTAAAAAGTAATTGTAAAAAGAGTCAAAACATCCTAACTTACACAACTTAGTAATAGAATTATGAACAGTATGCCATTTGATCAACAGGCAAAACATTAGATACAATTAAACATTAGAATAAACTACCTCCACTCTTTAAAATTGGCATGCATAATGAAAAACGCATCATGCTCACTATCAGGCATATAAAGTGCTTGTTGTTTTGCTAACTTAGCATAGTTAGGTTAAGTAGACCTGATCTTCACAAGAAGATATTCATGATGCTTGCACATAAGAGGTAAAAATCCTAAACTTAAGAAACTACTTCATGCTTTCTCAAATAATTGAATGATAAGCTTATCACGTAAAAAAAGAAGTTATAAAATCTTTTCTTCATAGATAAATGTCTCAAGATAATGTATTGCCCATACTAGCCTTACCATATACTAAATCTTTAGATCTTCAGGGAAAGTATCAAAAAACAAATTTCCATACATATGTTAATTGCGCCAGTGTTTGCACATGCAAGTTCCCAAAAGTACAAAAAAGAAGAATAAAAGTGGTTTTAACCAATATTTTATCCAAAATAAAATATGAAAATATTGTTCTCCATCAAACATGAGAAATCATGTAAAAGGATAGATTTTGCCAACATTATGCATACCTTTTGAATCTTTTTAAATGAGAAAAAATAAAATTTTTGGAGGCATTTATAATGAGCTTGTAGCACCCCATCATTAGTTATTTGTCTTCCTTTATGACTATCAATATCAAATCCTTCATAGGACAGAAGCAAGCCAACTAACTTCGCATAAAGTTTTCCCCATTTTCGTGCCTATACAATGTCAAATGTAATTTGGAGATAACAACAAAATCAGCAACAAGCGCTAAACTAATTTGCAATAGACAAATAAGAAAAATAACTAACAATAAGCATTTTTAACTAATTTTTCAAACTTGACTTGGAATATCAAGTACATTCAAGAGGACTGAACTCAAAAGATCCAGTAGCAAATATTATCCCATTCCAAGGAAAAGAAATCCTTATCATAGAACAACAACAATGAATCATTCACCAATAGGAGTTCCCAGTATAGAAAAGTTACAAATGTAATAAAGCTCCACGTTGGGGTGATTAAAATGGACCAACAAAAATTCAGCTGAATTAACCAAAAATACACTTGGTTATACGAGACCAATAAAATAAGTTTTGATTGTCTCAACTTAACTAAGCTAGAAAATATACTTTTAAGATTTATGAACACATAAAAAAAGGGGAAGAGGAAGGACCAAAATTGCTATGAATTAGCCTTCAACATGTTCTTAGTATCACTTACCAAACAAGGTAAGAGTACCACAACCAAGGGCTGAAATTACAAAAGAGCATTATATTATAATCTACAAAACATCATATCAACAGAACTTAAATACATTATATTAGGCAATACTGCATAGCATGATACTCTTGTTACCATAAAAATACATATTATGTCAAGTGGTACTTATACAGAAAAACAACTTCCAGTTTCAGGCAATCCAGCATGTTATTTTAGCTCTAGATGGAACTTCATTTCATAAAACGTCACTTACTTTAGAGTGTAGTATGACAAGAAACAGTCTTCTGGAACTTGTTTGAAATAGTCATTGAATTAAGACAATGAAAATCAGAAAAGATCCATTACAATATGGTTAATGTCAGGTTGTTATCATTTTATTTGTATTGTGCAACAAATTTTAAAAAGATGAGCTTGATATTCTTGTTCATGAATTCAAGTTTCTAATTATAATATGTAAACACTTTGCTTAAACAATATTAGGTGGTAACAATATATAACAATTATGTGTATCACAATATCAGTTATCAAGTCAGTAACATCTAGATATAAAATTGATAAGTGATAAAACCCATGTAAATTGAAGTAATTGAGAATGAATCCTACTCCGTATGGAGTTTCCATTATAAATCTACCATCTCTTGACACACAAGGAATCAATTTAGATTTTCACTAAGACCTGTTGAAGTTTAAAATCAAGAAACGAACAATTAAAAATCAAAATGTTCTTACTTTATCTGCTTCAAGGTCAAAACATTTGTGGCTTTCAAAGAATTTGTGGGTAGGTTCGGCAATAAATGGATTAGTCACTATGTACCAATATATAGGTGTAGTACTTGCAGAATCTACATATACAGAGTGATCAGGGTTGCAAGTCAGACAAATGAGGAGAGTCCACAATATAGAAGATGGTACTCATCCTCGTTCACAGATTTAGCTGTTAATTTTTGAAGACACAAAATTCGCTCAGCTTGAAGTTGGAAAAGTGATTTCTAGATGGAAGTTTAATGTCTAAAATGAGGATAAGAAACTCAAGGATCAAATACAGTATGCTTACAAGAAAATGAAATTTATTGGAGTTAAAAACAAATTACATTTGTAGGACGCTCTCCTACATTATTAAAAAATTATCAAAATCAAGATACAGACCAATTTCAAAAGTACTATAGAAGTTGAATTAAAAATGTTGATTTCAAATTTAGTTTTACAAAAACATGTTTTAGAAGAAAAAGAAGATGTCTCTAAATGCTAGGAAAGAAGGGAATGATGTGTCAACCTCTGTATTTCTTTTTCATTTTCCTGTTGTTTTGTGCAGGCAGGCAAGGAATCATAAAAGATGAAATGAAAGCAGTATGTAAAGATCTTATCAGAATACATACAAACGAAAATTCCCACATCAAGTTCTAACTTCAGTACATTACATTTTATCTAATCAAGCAACCATCAATTTTACTTACTGAAACAACCTTTTGGATCTAAACTTCCAAGGTGAGTTCCCAACATTCAAAGGATTCAAAAATCACAAGGGGAACATTCAAGAACCACTTAAGCAACTATATTCTAATAGGTTACCATACAATAATCGTAATTTATGCATAGTAATAGTCCCAGAAGGGAAAGAATCCAATATATTCATAATCTATTTGCATGTCATGTGCCTAAAAGATAGTAGAGTATAGATGTTAGGTGCATAACCCAGAATACCATATCATATTTCATACTCAAATAATAGGCAGTAGTATATTAGCTAAAGTGCATAGCAAATTGCTAATCATCACCAAATATATATTTGGTATGTTCTATTAGTAGGTCCATTATGCACCTCCTCTATTACAGTACCCTTTCCAAAGTTTTGAGGTGAAATCATTTCAAACTAAAGAACTTAACTTATTGCATATCCCATGATATAGATGATTTACTAGATTCACCATTCATAAAGGCATAAAAGCATACTTTTCTTTTTCTTTATGATACTAAGTCAAGGATTCCATTATCAGATAGTTCGTGGTGCACATAATACAACAAATGATATACACCAAACTCTTTCACAAAATATATCATTTTGTTCATCAACCCATAAAAGGTTCTGAAATATTTTATTTTTTTTCAAAGCTTTTGCTACATCTTATAGACTTAACAAAAAAATTGATCATAAATGATAGATGGATGGTGAGTGATGGACAAACTTGTCCACGGGATAAAAGTAGCATGCTAACTTTTCATGAGATGGCCTTTAATCCCATTTCCAACCACCTCTATCTTTCTTCCGTTGTCCACTTCTCTACTGTCAAAACATTGCTCTCTGGAACTGGCTCTATTTTAGCTACCAGAAGCCCCATATAATAAAGTAAATTTCAATAACCTTGAGAGCAAAACGATCATTGAATTAATTAAAATTTACACAAAAGTTTAGAAAACAAACAAATATGCTCAATACTATAAATAATTACTTAAATAAAAAAATACTCAATTATATAAATAATTACTTAATCATATAAATAATTAAACAATTATAGTAAACCCTAAAATATTTGACATATTCACCACATGTAACTAGAGAAAATAATGGATTTGTAATTCTAAATTACCAAATATCTTCAAATCAATGATTATC
The DNA here is from genome assembly GCA_019321725.1 of Paulownia fortunei. Taxonomy (NCBI): domain Eukaryota; kingdom Viridiplantae; phylum Streptophyta; class Magnoliopsida; order Lamiales; family Paulowniaceae; genus Paulownia; species Paulownia fortunei. Next base: position 14,589,240 of record CM033114.1, read on the forward strand.
AAACAACTAGAAAATTACGGAACAAATTCATCAACTTCAAATAAACATGAAAAATGTTCAATCTTGACTTCAAATCAGATAGGAAAATCGATGCCAAGAAACACAAATCTTTTAGAATACAAAGAGGTACATCTCTAAGTGAATTAATTTTGATCCTTGACGAGGAGGTTATGTTCTTCAGGGGAGAGGTTTTGCCCTTCTTGGCTGTATTCTTTAAGTCTCTAGAGCAGCATCTGCGATGGTTGATTGTTATGGATACCAGTTTTGCATAATTCTTCTGTCTCTTTAGATCTTCGCCAGATTTAAACGAGGAGGATGAGCAGGAATGGCGGTGGGTGGTGGCACTATTCTGGGTTGGGGGTGGGATGGGCTTATGAGTGATGGTTGGGGTGAGGGTGGGGCGGCAGCCATGGTGGTTTAGGGATTATCATTGTAGGGAGAAGACTGGCGTTCATGGAGAGAAAAATACATTGGTGGGGTTCTTTTTTTTTTCAAAAGTAAAAAAAATTTAAGATCCACTATATCTTACCTTTTATTTTTAAAAAAAATTCCAAAAACCACTATATGTTACCCTTATTCTCCCTGAAAATATTACATAAGATGTGGACAAGTATATAAAAAGTAAAGGCTTGCAAATAAAGGTTTGAAGAGTTCTATGTACAAACATTATTGTGATATAATTAGTAACATAATAGTAATTCGAAAATATCTAAACATATCCTTAAGTATTAACAGTTTTCTAGGTAGGGACAATCTCTTGACTCCTATTTGATTTTAAACTTTTTGCCTCGTAATCTTTCACAACAACCTTAATTGCATCCTCAACAAGCATGCTTCGGTGTAGTTTCACTGGCGGAAAAGATCTTTTGCAATTTCTATATTCTTTGATTAACCAGATTTCTTCCATTTATTTATTTTTCACTCATTCAGTTGATTAATAGAGGATAAGGCGATGGCAGAGCCAAAACCAAAAGTTTTAAAACAAGCATCAACAATTTTACCGCTCTCCTCATCAACCATAATCTTCAATTTTGGCTGGTGTTCAAACAAGACCACGTTCCAACATTAGGATTGTTCTTCTCGAGTGATCTGCGTTCCTCATGTTGTTGCATCGATGACGACCCCAAGGGACCGCAACCGCTGATTGAGAATCATACTTTTTAGGTGCCTCAACATTTTGGATTAATTTGAGAATTAAATCTATTGAAATGGCTATTGTTTTTAGGGTTAGTGAAATTTGGAAAAAAAAGAAAAGAAAAAAGGATTAAATTCTTAAATACACATGGGGTTGGGGGAGAGAAAAAAATACATAGGTGATCATATTGTTCAATAGTTTATAATTAATTAATTAGTCAATTATTAGAATTAATTGATCAATAATAAGTTCTTCAAAAATCCCAAGCCCCAAGAAAAAAGAACTCAAATTAATTAATTAATTATTAGTTCTTTTTCTTGGCAATTAAGATTGTTAGTATATTATCAGTTTATAATAAATATTGCATTATAAATTATTTTTTTTTACTAATTTTACTTATTATGATTTAACAATTTTATTTATTTATTTTTAAATATTTATTTTTTTAAAATAATTATTTCTTCAAAAATCTCTAAATTTCTATGTTCTTGATAAATGCACTCCTTTTTCTAACATCTCCCCTTGGTCATAGTTTGGGGAAGTTGGAAATTATCTTCCTCATATAATCTTGGCCACCTAGTTTTGCACAAGGTAGAACCTCTATGAGTAAATATTGTTGGAATAGGACAAAATTATTTTAAAGAGGTTACTTATTTACTGATAAAAGAATAAGTTATTAATTTATCTGTAAATAAATAATTTATTAATTTATGAAAAGTTTTATGTTTTAATTACTTTTATACGTATATATTTTCTTTACTAAAATTCATGCATGGGATATAAATAAGAAAGATAATAATATTAGGTCAAAAATTAATATGTGGACACATAGAATTGTAAAAGTTATTAATACATTATTCAACAAAATTATTTATTGTTATGTATATCCGTAGAAGCCCAAAATTGATGTATATTAGATATATGTATTTTTCAAATTTAATACCATGAAAAATGAAGTATTATAAGATTTTTCAAGTACATAGTAGAATATAAATTCTATAAATAGATTATTATTATTATTATTATTATTATTTTAGACTCCAAATGATTAAAATTTTCATCTTTTCTCATTTGAAATGAGTAAAAAATAAATTAATTGATGAGATAAGGAGAGCATTTTGCGAGTATAAAAATGAACATCCTGTTCAAGTCAAAAAGATTTGCAATAATGGCTCCAACAAAAGTTTCAACTCTCCGTTAGCTATTCAAGATATACTGCATGATTTTCAAAAAAATATGAATTCTTTTTTTTCTTGGCCACTAGAATTTAATTGGTATTTTTATTAGTTAAACAATTACATTATAATTTAATTTTATACTAATATTTATTTCTTATAATTTAATATTTTTTAATTGTGACAACATTTTAGTCATTTGTCCTATAAACTCAAATACATATTTTCTTCTACCAAACATTAACTTTTAATTTTTAATTTCATTCATTTCTTTTATTTACTAATGTTTTCTCCAAAACATTTCTAAATTTTTATACTTCTGATAAACACACTCCTTCGCAAACATCCCCTTGGTTATAAATGAAAAAAGTTGAAAATTATCTTCTGCTACAACTTTAAGGTGCAAACCAAGTGCAGATTGTGTCAAGTAATAAATTTCTCGTGAGTCTGAGGTCGATTCACATAAAAGTTGTTTGAAAATTTTAGGATTATATTTCTATAAAAGATAGGCTTTAAGTGGTTTAGAATATAAAAAAAATAATGTATGCTTTAACTAAAAAAAAGTAATAAAAGTATTGAAAATTAGGGATCCGTTCTTGAGTTTTGGATAGATGAATGATTATTTATTCTTTTTACCTCTTTTAATTATCACTATTGGAATCTATAAATAATAAAATGTTCCAATGAGAAGATGTTATCAACTAGCTCATGCATTAAGGTAATCATAATATTGTCTTACTATTTATAAATTATTTCTTAACACCAACACTTGTTTATGGGATCAAGTATTTATCCACACCTTTATCTACAACAAATCAAGATTTCATGTTAGCGGTTAGTATAGTAAAACCAAATGTTTAGCTAAATGAACCCAAATATTTGTTGTGCCATTAGTAATACATAAATAAAAAATCACCACAAAATAATAAGTTTAGATAAAAATGGGGTGATGAGAAAGAAAAGGCATTCCAATTGATCAAGGAGAAATTAACCCATGCTCCTTCACTTGCTTTGCCTAATTTACTAAAGCGTTTGAAATTAAATGTGATGCTTCAAGTATAGGTATAGGTATAGGCATAGTTCTTATGCAAGGAAGAAAACTAATTGCATATTTCAGTGAGAAATTAAGTGAGGCAGCATTAAATTACCCTACTTATGATAACGAACTATATGCATTAGAATGAGCATTGGAGACATGGCAACACTACCTTTGGCCTAAAGAGTTTGTGATTCACACTGATCATGAGCTTGAAGCATTTGACGCGTTGAACAGGAGATATGCACGTTGGGTGGAGTTTATTGAGATATTTCAATATGTCATCCAATACAAGCAAGGTAAAGAAAACATCATTGCAGATGCACTATCTCGAAGTTACATTTTAATTTCTACTCTTGATGCAAAATTACCTGGCTTTGAGTATATTAAAGAGTTGCATCCTTTAGACCATGATTTTTGTGAGGAGTTTCGTGCTTGTGAGAAAAAACTCAGTAGGTAAGTTTCTTTTGGCATGAGGGTTTCTTATTTTGGGAGAATAAGTTATGTGTGCTAAATTGCTTTTTGTGTGATTTGTTAGTTAAGGAATCCCACAGTGGAGGGTTAATGGGACACTTTGGAGTTGCTAAGACTTTAACTGTTTTTCAAGAACACATCTATTAGCCACAAATGAAGAGAGATTTTGAGAGAATTTGTGGTAGATGCGTCACTTGTAGACAAGCAAAGTCTTGGGTGCAACTTCATGGTTTGTACACACCCATTTCCATCCTTAATGAACCTTAGATTGATATTTTGATGGACTTTGTGTTAGGCTTGCCTAGGTCTAAATATGGTAGGGATTCAATTTTATGGTTGTGGATAGATTTCTAAGATGACACATTTTATTCCATATCACAAAATTGATGATGCTTCACATGTTGCTGATTTGTTCTTTAGAGAGATTGTACAATTACATGGCATGTCTAGAACAGTTATTTCGGATAGAGATGCTAAGTTCTTGAGTTACTTTTGGAAGACTTTGTGGTGTAAGTTAGGAACTAAGTTATTGTTTCTACTACTTGTCACCTACAAACTGATGGTCAAATCGAAGTAGTGAATAGGACTTTGTCTACTTTGTTGAGGGTTATTATTAAAAAAAAACATCAAGACATGGGAAAAATGTTTGCCACATATTGAGTTTTCTTATAATCATGCTATTCATTCTACTACTAAGTTTTCACCATTTGAAATTGTGTATGGTTTTAATCCTTTAGCTCTATTGAATTTAATGCCACTACTTTTATCTGAGCGTGTTAACTTAGATAGAAAGACAAAGGTTGAATTTGTTAAGTAGATACATGAGAAAGCAAGACTTAATATTGAAAGAAAAATGGAGCAATACTCAAAATAAGCTAATAAAGGACGCCGATAGATGATTTTTGAACCTGGATATTAGGTTTGGTTGCACATGAGAAAAAAAAGATATCCAACACAAAGGAGTTCTAAGTTGCTACCAAGAGGAGATGGTCCTTTTCAAATCCTTAAGCACATCAATGACACTGCGTACAAGTTAGATTTTCCAGGTGATCATAGTGTTAGTGCTACTTTCATTGTTACTGATTTAAGTCCTTTTGATGTAGGTGATGATTTGAGGACAAATCCTCTTTAAGAGGAGGGGAATGATGAGAGCATGACCAATAAATGGAATACAGATCCTATTCAAGTTCCAATTAGACCGATTATAAGAGCTCGAGCTAAAAGATTCAAAGAAACTCTTAATAGGCTAATTCAAAGCATTTGGACTGAGGTGAATTTGTGTAGGCCCAAAGGAGATGTCCCACATATCCCACCAAGTTAGATGTCAATTATTCAAGTACTGGAATAATTTTTAGAAGGGTTTCTCACAGAGGGTAGCCATTTATGCGAGATTTAAGGTCTATTAGTTGAGTTGTATGTCTTGCATGACACTTAGATATTTTTCTTATTGGATAAATTTGAATTTAGGATATTTATTAGTTACCTTTTCTAGATAGGGTTGATTTCAAGAGAGGTTAGTTAGGATAGTTTGAAAGTTTCCTTTTCCTAGAAGGGAATGAATTCAATGCTTTCTTGGGACCAAATTTTCGTTCTTCCCCTTTTTGTATTTATAGGCCATTCACTTATTGAAATAAACAACTCAGATTTCAGTTATAACTTTGTAAGAGAAAATCTCTTTGGTTCTTTTAGAACTTCTAAACTTATCGGAGATTTTTGTAGCGTTCATCTTCAACTTATCAATCAATTCCCTCATAATTGATTGTAGCCTCTTCATTATACCAAGGTTCTTGCTTTAATATAAGTAACAAATTGCTGTTTCATACAAATTCATTCAAGATGATCTTGGTGGCCTTTCTCGAGTCATGAATTTTCTCATAATTCTTGGCGTGATTTGTATCAGTAGTAGTCTTCAACACTTTTAGACCCTTAAGTCAAGCGTTGCAACTTCTGAAATAAGTCCTTGTGGTAGTAACTTGGAATGAATCGCCTCCTCATAATAACTTTCATCTCTTCCCATGTCTCAATGGGCCTTTTACCATTCCGTCTCCTACTCAAAACAAGTTGATCCTACCAAACAATAGCACAGTCACTGAAAGCAAACTTTACTTTTTTCAATTTGAAATAGTTGTCACAATCAAACACCAATTCCAACTTTTTCTCCCACTCCAAGTAAACTTCAGGATTGTTTTTGCCATGGAAAGGTGGAATCTTCATCTTAATACTTCCCAAATTGTTATCAACCCTATCCCCATATCTAATTCCTCTGTCTCCATTTCTATGCCCAAATCTACCCAAATTAACATTAGGGGCCCATTCATCATCATCATCTAGGTTATCCCTATAGTCTTTTTTATATTCATACCTAGGTGGATTCATCTCTCTTCTCCGCCCATTAGGAACTTTAGGTGTTTTTCAACTTTATGAACTAGATTCAACTTTATCTATTCTGTCATTCATCTCATTAAACCTCAACTCCATTAGATCAAATTTATGTTCCAGGGCCTTAAAGAAAAGTTTGAGATCTATCTTTTCTTGAACATCACCTGATGAACTTCTAGATTTTTCTTGAGACATTTTTAATACCCTATAAAACAAAGTTAAAAAAACCTCACAAATACTCCCTTATGTGTTTCTCTCAAGATTGATAGCGCTCACACTCTTGTTTACTCAAATGTAGCTTTTACCCTCTTATGTGTCACACTCTCTTGCCTTTTTCCACTTTTTTAGTCCTCTCTTTTAGTTATTAAACTTTCAAACTCAATCAGGACTTACTTGCAACAATCCAAACTCAACAAATCAGTTCACTAAGAATGAGACTGGCTAAATGCAAAGGATATAGGAAAAGGTAGAATTTAAGAAGTAAAGAGAATAAGGAAAATTTCCAAGTGAGACTTTAACTCAAAGAAAAACAAGTGTAGCAGTAATTCTAATGAAATCACAGCCAAAAGATCATATTTTGTCTGCTAAATAGAGAAAGAATTCCTAAACAAGTTCTGGAACAATTCAAGTTTTCTTTTTTCCTTTTTTTTCTATTTTTATAACATCCTTCTTAATTCGAAGCAGGATAAATAAATCTGATTTTAAGACCTGCTCTGATACTAAAATGATACAAACCTCACAAAGAAAAATGAGACTCAAACATCCATAAGGATATTTTCCTAGGATTGTCTTAATTTCGATTCACAATTGAAAGAACAATGACCTTGACCTATTATCTATTAAGAGATAAGAATCAAAGGAAATATGGTTGACGCCACACTCAAGATAGATGAAAAAGGTTGTGAGTGATAAGTTAAAGATGAATGCCACAAGAAGAATCTTGATAAGTTCATAAAATAGTTCTTTTAAGAACCAAAGAGAAAGCTCTCAAATATTATTTCAATCGTGATTCCATTTCTCTTAGGATCAAATTGGCTTACAAAGCCGAATTACTAAGTAACTTAAAAGGAAAATAAATCAAATCCTAGAAAACTAAGCCTTATAATCGAAAAAGTAAATTTCCTATAATAAAAAAAAGAAAAGTCAGTCCATTACAATCAAGAAGGAATGAGATAATGGAGTTAGAGAACACCCACGTGAATTTTATTTTCCGCTCTTTATGAAGTAAAAATAGAATATCAACAGCTACATAACTTTGTGCAACTTTCAATGCTACAAATACCATCCTAAGTGTAACATAAGCTATAATAATAACATCAAGTTTGAGAAGAAATTATAATGGACTCATTGGGAAAATAGATACGATACTGGTGAAAATTAAAATTGACACATTGGAGAAAACATAAACGACACCAAACTCTTGAAATCCTATTTTAGGTAGAATATCAAACAAGCTTCCGCATTTCACATGCAATGGAATTGTAGAAGTTACGCACACTTTTGTGAAATGGGTTTTAAAATTTAAAGGCATATAAAGTTGTTGTTAGAAAGTGCCTACATGAAATGATAATGCCACGTCTTTTAGTACTTAAGACACCTACACCATAAGATTTAGACAAGGATTGAGATAATAAATGCAGGGCATACACAAGTGATTCTTTACTAGAAGTTTACCTCTCAACAAACAATATGCTCAAAATGGCCTAATGTATAAGATTTTGCGCACATGTGCAAATGTAGATTAACACGCACACTATAATAATGTTGTGGCTAAAGTTTCAGTGGAAATGGATATCAACTCCATGCCACCATCCAAATGTGATGTTGCTTTGGGTAAATTTTCAAACTTTTGCAACTTTAACTTAGGATGGAGTTAGGTAGCGACCATGCATTGACATATAGTGCTATAGAAATCACTCGATGAGTTGAATGATCAATGAAAAAAGATCTTGCGACCACACTTCTAACAATGTTATGTTTTGAAGAACTTCAAACAGCTTCAACATTTTAAGAAAACTATTGTGAAAAAGATACTACAAATGAAATTATGTACATAGACTCAGATGGCGATGCGACTTGTAATATGTGTAACAACATTTTGGTAATGTTGTGCCTCTTGTTTTAGTTGAAATAAATTTCGACTACACTCCACCAATTGATAATAATGTTGTCTTTTGTAAAATTTCAAAATTCCATAACTTTTACCTTAGGATGAGAGGAGTTAGAGAACACCCATGTGAATTTTATTTGTCACTCTTTATGAAGTAGAAATAGAATATCAATAGCTACATAACTTTGTGCAAAAACTTGAAATGCTACATATATAACCCCAAGTGTAATATACACTATACTAATATCATGCCTCAAGTTTGAAAGGAAATTATAATGGACTCGTTGGAGAAAACAGATACAACACCAGCAAAAATTAAAATCGACACATTGGCAAAAACATAAACAACATCAAACTCTTGAAATCCTATTTTGGGTAGAACATCAAATAAGCTTCCTCATTTCACATGCAATGGGATTGTAGAAGTTGTGCACACTTTTGTGAAATGCGTCTTCAAATTTTAAAGCATAGAGAGTTGTTGTTAGAAAATCTCCTACATGAAATGATAATGCCATGTCATTTAGTACTTAAGACACCTACACCATAAGATTTTGAGAAGGATTGAGATAATATATGCGAGGCATACACAAATGTTTCTTTATTGGAACTCTACCTCTTAACAAAAAATATGCTCAAAATGGCCTAATGTATAAAATTTCGTGCACATGCGCAAATGGTAATAAACGCACATACTATAATAATGTTGTGGCTAAAGTTTGAGTGGAAATGGATATCATCTCCATGCCACCATCCAAATGTGATATTGTTTTGTGCAAATTTTTGAACTTTCGTAACTTTAACTTTGGATAGAGTTAGGGAGCGCCCATGCGAACTTTGTGCTACAATATTATGCCTGGCATAAATGGAAGACTAACGACTAACTAAATTCATGCATTGATATACAGTATTATAGAAATCACCCAATGAGTTGAAATGACGTAACTGGGTTTACCTCAAGTTTAAGTGGAAATTTAAATCCAATCAATGAAAAAAGATCTACGAGACCACATTTCTAAAATGTTGTGTCTTGAAGAACTTCAAACGACTTTAGCATTTAAAGAAAAACTATTATGAAAATGAGACTACAAACAAAATTGCGCAAATAGACTCAAATGGTGATGTGACTCGACTATGTGTAACATACACTTGGTGATGCGGTGCCTTTTATTTAGTAGAAATAAATTTTGAATACTCCACAAACTGATTACATTATTATTTTTAAAGAGTTTCAAAATTCTATAACTTAGATGCGAATTTTATTTTACACTTTTTTTGCCAAGTAAAAATAGAAAATCAACAACTACATAACAATAGACTAATTGAAGAAAGCAAATAAGACAACGATGGAAATTAAAATAGAAACATTGGAGAAAACATAAACGACACCAAATTCTTGAAATCCTATTTTGGGTAGAACATCAAACAAGCTTCCACATTACACATGCAATGGCATTGTAGAAGTTGCACACACTTTTGTGAAAAGGGTCATAAACTTTTAAGGTATATCGTGTTGTTAGAAATCTTCTACATGAAATGATAACACTACATCTTTTAGTACTTAAGACACCCTAAGATTTTGACAAGGATTGAGATAATAAATACGGGGCATACACAGGCAATTCTTTACTGGAACTCTACATCTCAACAGAAAATATGCACAAAATGGCCTAATGTATAAAATTTCATTCACATGCTCAAATGTCAATTAACACACACACTATAATAATGTTGTGGCTAAATTTTCAGTGGAAATGGAATCATCTCCATGACACTATACAAATGTGATATGATGTTACTTTGTGCAAATTCCCAAACTTTAGTAACTTTTAACTTAGGATAGAGTTAGGGAGTGCCCATGCGAACTTTGTATGGCATTATTTATGCCTGGCGAAAATAGAAGACTAATGACTAAATAAATTCATGCATTGACATACAGTGCTATAGAAATCACATAATGAGTAGAAACGCAGTAACTAGGCTTACCTCATGTTTAAGTGGAAATTTAAATACAATCGATGGAAAAAGATCTACGAGACCACACTTCTAAAATGTTGTGTTTTGAAGAACTTTAAATGGCTTCAGCATTTTAAGAAAAACTACTATGAAAATGAGACTACAAAAGAAATTGTGTAAATAGACTTAGATGGCGATGCGACTTGCACTATGTGTAACATACACTTTAACGATGTTGTGCCTATTCTTTTAGTGGAAATATATTATAACTACACCGCATAGACCGATTATAATGTTATCTTTGGTAGAATATCAAAATTCCATAATTTTTAACTCATGATAAGATAATGGAGTTAGAGAACACCGATACTAATTTTGTTTTCCACTATTTTGCCAAGTAAAATAGAAGATCAACTACTACATAACTTTGTGTAAAAACTTTCAATGCTACAAATACCATCCCAAGTATAATAACAACATGCCTTATGTTTGAGCGGAAATTACAATGGACTCATTGAAGAAAATAGATAATACACTAGCAGAATTTAAAATTAATGCATTAGAGAAAATATAAACAACATCAAACACTTGAAATCCTATTTTGATAGAACATCAAACAAGCTCCCACATTTCACATGCAATGGGATTGTAGAATTTGCGCAAACTTTTGTGAAGAGGGTCTTAAAATTTTAATGAATATCAAGCTGTTAGAAATCTGTGATATGAAATGACAATGCTACGTCTTTTAGTACTTAAGACACCATAAGATTTTGACTAGGATTGATATAATAAATGCAGGTTATACACAAGTAATTCTTTACTAGAACTTTATCTCTTAACAAAAAATATGCTCAAAATAGCCTAATGTATACAATTTCGAGTAAATGCGCAAATGTCGATTAACACTTCCGAAAGTATAGGCTATTATTTTAATTTTTGATTCTATCGTATTATAATTTTGGGATGCCGTATTCTATATAACTCTAGAAATTTTATAGTAAATAAGTCTGAGAATAACGTGACTGTGATGAGTGTTGTGTTTTTATATAAATGATGATTTTTCTATATACAAGGTTATATATGAGAAACATTTTACTGTTTTCTCAAAGTGCTACATTTGAAAAAGTCTAAGTAAAAAAGTCAATATCTTTGGAAGATAGGATGTGTTAAAGGTCTAACATAATCAAATCATGTACCATTTAATACCATTTTTATAAATCATATAGTCTATTCTAGTTAAAATTATATACACTTTTCAATCTTTTATAAACACTTCCATATCAATTACATAACCTTAAAATAATGCATACTCCATATTTTACTACTAATTCAAGGCATTAAACATTAGGGTATCCACTAAATAACTAATAATTCAAATATAATTATTAGGACAGCCCTTAAAACATGCACATAATCCAAATTAACGTGACATAAATTTGATTCTAACTTAAATTGATTGCACCATTCAATTAAGAAAACTAATTGATATTATTTTCAATCATTCAAAGGAACTTCCAAATACAATATAAGCATTACAAGATTAATAGAAATAAGTAAATTAAGAATATTTCACAAGACTATTAATTTTACTAGAACCTAGGTTAACTAGCTTGGTTTTGGCTTCAAGTCTATCCCACTTGAGTTTTCATTCATACAAAAAATAAAATAAAACATGTAACTATCCAAGATACTATAAATTCATCATAAGAAACATTGAAAAAAAATATACCTTGATTAAGTTGGAATTAAGCTTCAAAACCAATGGTTTTCAAGTTTAAAAGGGCAGAAACTTGTTCTAGTTTGTGTTCTATGGATTCCTATGGATTGAATTCAATTTTTGTGAGTATGAGAGTGTAGAAATTTGGGAGAAAACTTGGAGAATAAGGGCTGGTCATTTTTGAGGGGCTTCCACAAGAAAACTTGGTTAAAAATAACTTGTTTGACATTTCAAAGAAAGATAAGTGGAGGGTGATGATTGGTTGACTCATGCTTGGTGTATTCTCATTCAAAGAGCCATGTTTATGGGCTAGGGAGATGACAAAAATTGATGCTTTGGTGTTATAATCAAGTGTAATGCGGTTTAGAATGGTTTCATCCAACCTAGCCGACCAACTAATCAAATTGCACAATTTTGCATACTTTTAGTTCTTAGCCAAATGTAACATATTTCAAATAAATATTTAGGCAATTAATCACTTTAGAATGTAACAAGTATGGAGCAATACAAATAATTTATTTCATGGCCATTCAACACTTCAATCTTCCTTAATCGAGATATTGAGTTTTTCACTGTAAAAAGATACTTAAGGAATATGTTAAATCAAGAAATAAAAGTTTGATCTCATATTTTATGTACTAATTCATGTTAAAGCAGGTGATGAAAATTTAGAAATTTTATGGAGGCCATAGTAGGAAAATGTTTACTATTTACATAAAATAAAAAAGATTGTCAAATTATAATTTTCTACAGTTACTGTAAAAGAGAGTAGTAAAGAATAGTTATTATCGATCTTTGGGTTGCATTAGAAAAGTTTACTAAAAATCTATTTTTGTGATCTTAGATCTCTTGATACATGTTGAAAAGAAGTTTTTGGGCATGCTATTGACTAACAATTGATTTTATTCTGGATATAGTTGTAAGAACAAATCTAATCTCTCTTTTAGTTTATTATATACACCTATTGGAATTCGATGAACCGTAAGTGATATTGCTATAATGTTGGGCAAGACATTAAGGTCTAGTGCTTCTCCTAAAAGCTCCATTTCATATTCACCTAGAAGAAAGATAAATATTGAGGTTATGTATTATTTATTGCAACTGAATTGAGTAATAATTTGTAATAAGTACATATTTTTCATACTAGGGTTTATTTGATAAATTAAGAGGAGTTACTGTGATCTTGAAGATTGAGTTTAAGTTTAAATTAATCATGAATTTCTTATTGTGCCATTGGGTTGATTAATGCCCTAATTATTTTGATATACGTGATGAATAATGTGTTTGATAATTTTATATGGGTATGTTTGGGTGATATTCATTGATGATATCTTAGTGTACAATGAGGAGAAATATGATTAACCTTTCAATATGATCTTGGAAACTCTAAGAAAGTAGAAAATTATTTGTTCAATTTAGTAAATGCGATTTTTTGGTTATGTAATACAATATTTATTTTTAGGACTGGTAATTTTCTTAAGAAGGTGTCCTTGTAACTATTCAAAAGTTCGAGGTAGTACTAAAATAGGGAAGACCAATAAATGTAATAGAAATAAGAAAAGTTTTTTGGGTTAGTGATATTACTGGGTATTCAGTTAAAATTTCTCCTTAGTTGTTACTGCTTTTTTTTCATCATATGTGCAGGTATATGCTAAGTGGGATGAAATCTCTAATTACTTAAAGAAAATTGATTTGAGCTTCAGTAGTGACTCCAAGTTTAGATATAAGTTATTTATTGTGTATAGTGGTGTATCTCATTGTATTTTGGTATATGTTTGATGCAATATGAAAAAGTTACTCGACACTCTTCGAGTTAATTAGATTATTTTTGTAATACTACATGTGACATTACAAAAAAGAAGTACTTGAAATGTCTATATACTCAAAAGGAGTTGAACTTGAAGAAATGATAAATATTATTAGTAATTGAATATATTGTGTGATCCATATAACTACATATGTCATTGGAATGAAATATCTCAATAGACTAATATTCATATAAACTTTACATCATAAATTATTATGGGAATTGAGGGTTGCAAAGAGAATGAATTAGAGTAAATATGTTGGTAAGACTGATTTTGATTGATCCAATTTAAAATGCTTAAAATAAGGTCGATGAAAGGTTAAGGTTAAGATGAAAGGCATAAAAGACACTTAAATAGATTTTGTGATAAGTGATAATAATCTCTTAATAAGAGATAGATATGAAAATAAGGGATAAAAAATTGCAAGACTAAGTTTTAGGTGATGATCATGTACCTTTTTATTTATGTTATTTAGTGATATGAATGATGTTTGTGATCTTAAGAAAATGTACAAATATCGGATACTGGACGAGCTATTATGGAATATATTGTTAATATTTAGTTTGTCACTAAAAAAGGGGGGATATATGTGAAAGTGCATATGTAGGAATGATTTAGTTCTACCTTTATTTTCAGATAGAAATGGGAAAGCATTCATGAATTTTGTATATGACAATGGAATTGGGTTATTGTTCTGATGTAGATTTAAGGTCTTTGTCCACTTTCTAGAAGATCTTACATTAAGTATTGGGAACAAAATTATATTTTAGTATTGTGATCATCAATGCATCAATGGGCAATCAAAACAAACAAATTAGACTTTACAAGATATGCTTAGAACTTCTGCATTAGATTGTTGATGTCAATTGAGAATTTTTTTCCTTGGGTGGAATTTCTTATAACAAATGTGATAAGGCTATTTGGGATAGTTCTCTATGAGGCATTGTATGACAGAAAATATAGGTCATCGTTTTATTGAAATGAACTTGGTGTTCTTTAAGGCTAAATATGGTTTGGGAAATGATAGAAGTGGTAGAACAAATTGCCAATATATGAAAACTAGTTAGAGATAACCATAGAGTTATGCAGATTAAAGAGAAATATCGTTGCAATTTATGAGGTGATCAAGTATTTCTGAAGGTATCTCCAATGAAAGGGATTATGAAGTTTGGAAAGAAAGAAAAGCTCAGTCCTAGATATATCGGTCTATTTTATATTATTGAGTGAACTGGGGATGCTGCTTACAAACTCGATCTACCGACATCAATTTCTCAGGTGCACAATATGTTTCATGTGTCCATGTTGAGGAAATATATTGCAAATCCATCACATATTCTGAAGAATGAACCTATAGAGCTGGAAGCAGACTTGAGTTATGATGAAAGACCTATAAAGATTCTTCTAAAAGAAGTAAAGCAACTAAGAAATAAAAAGATCCTATTGGTTAAAGTATTATGGAGAGATTAGTCAAAAGAAGAAGCTACTTGGGAAAGGGAAGATGATATGAAAATTAAGTATCTAGAATTATTTTGCTAAGTAAATTTCAAGAATAAAATTTTAATAAGGAGAAGAGGATGTAATACCCAAGTCTCACACTACTCACTTGGCCAACGTGATTCATGCATTACATGCCACTTATATGCTAATTTGAATTACATGGCATCTTATATACCATTCTTAATCATTAGACCTCTAATGATATCACATGATGTTAGTGGTTGAGATCTTATAACTTAATTAAGTAATTCAGTATTTAGATAAGAGAAAGAATAAATTGGTTAATCTATTAGATACTCATAGGTTATATGTTATAATTTAGAAATAATTAAAGACGTTACTAGTAAGCTAATATAATTCAATTTAACTAGATCAAGGTATTTTAAAAGTATACATACATAAATTAATAATACTTGGGATATTAAACATGATATAATTTGATTTGGGTGTCATATTTTAAGGTCTATATGTGTATATGATTTTAGAAATGAAAACTAGACAATCTATTTAAGAATCGAATGTCAATCGATTTAAAGATCGAATGAACGGTTTAGAGATTAGGGTAGAATTTATTATCCAATTGTATGGAAATTAAAATAGATTGTGTAATGCCCATTTATCTCCTATATAACCAATAATAAGCATCTTGCATGAATATGAATCTAATTAGTGTACATTATTGGACGAATATGAATAATTATTACTATGTGCTCCAATTATGCTTTAACTTGCATTGTACATGGCATATGAGATCAAATTTTTGTTTCTTGATTTAACATATTCCTTAAGTACCTTTTTACAGTGAAAAGTTCGGTATCTCAGTTAAGAAAGATTGATATGTTGAATGACCATTGCTACAACTTTAAGGTTTCAAACCCAAGTGCAGGTTGTAGTAAGTAATAAATTTCTCGTGAGTCCGAGGTCGATCCACAGGGAAGTTGTTTGAAGAATTCGAGTTTATATTTATAAAAAGATGGAGTTTATGTGAATCAAAAATATATGAACAATTAATGTATGATGTAGCTAAAGAAAAAACCGAAGTAATAAAAGTACTGAGGATTAGGGATCCACTCTTGAGTTTTGGATAGATAAATGGTTATTTATTCTTTTTACATCTATTAATTGCCACAATTGGAATCCATACATAATGAAGGTTCCAATGGGAAGATATTATCAAGTAACTCATGCAATAAGGTAATCATGATATTGTCTTACTATTGCAAATTATCTCTTAACGCCAACACTTATTTATGGGATCAAGCATTTATATACTCCTTCGTCAACAACAAATCAAGGTTTCACATTAGCAGTCGGTGGGTTAAAATCGTACAATAAGCTAAATGAACCCAAGTATTTGTTGTGCCATTGGAGATACATAAATCAAGAATCACCACAAAAATAAGTAGGGTTTAGATAAAAAATAATAATAACAATACAACATACTTAAACAATTTCTACCCTTATAACCATTTCTCTTCCTCCATCAAGAGATTCACCCTTTTTCCTCAACAAAATAAAATTTAGAAAGACATAATAAAAGTAACAAAGACTAAAAATATAAGAGAAACTAGAGAATACATTTCTATTACTACTAGAAAACTTACAATACAAACTAGATAACTTAGTCTAAAGAAACCCTCTACTCCCCCCCTATTTATAGTACTTGGATTAAGCTAGAGGCCAAATAAATAATGGAGGGGTTAATCAAGTGGTATGCTAGTTGCCAAGAGTTGATAAGTTGTTACACAAATTTCTCATCCACTGAATTGAATTACATTTTTCAGTCAGATACAACCAGATTTTGAAGATACATAAAGAATAAAAATTGTAGATATTTAAATGCTGATATATTTTCATATATCTTTTGTCAAATTTGGTGATCGGATGAAGGAGATATGGTCAAATTACCGAGTCATGTCCAAGAGCCGCCCTGTAACATCAGCAGCAACTTGCAGCCTATGGTTTTACCATTTCGACACATTTTCACACTATCTTGTCTTCATAAAACTTGTTTATTTACCTATTGGTTATAACATATCCGAATTTCTGACCAAAATAAATTTGGGCTCAAGATATATAACCAAATTGGTAAAATAAGTCAATACTGGGCTGAACTCTGATCTGAATTTTGGTGATCCATTTTGTGTAATTACTTGGACGAATTTTCTGCTATCATCAAGACTGAATTGGGCTGAGCCTCCAACATAAAAGTTGTACCTCTATCTCTTAGCTTTCAAATGAAACAAGCTTCAGGTACATAGAGCTTTTGATCATGAAGTTATGCTCAAATTACAAAAACTGCACAAATCTGAAAACATGCTTCCATTTATTCCCTAACACAAAACATTAATAAAACAAGAATATTAACAAGAATAAAGCAAGAAAAGTATAAAGGATTTGATATAAAAATATATCAAAATATGCACTTATCAACCATGAAAAATGAATTACTTGTATTGCTCCATATTTGTTACATTCTAAAGTGATTATTTGCCTAAATATTTGCTTGAAATATGTTATATTTGGCTAAGAATTAAAAGTATGTAAAATAGTGTAATTTGATTGGTTGGTTGATTAGGTTGTATGAAATCATTCTAAACTCCATTACACTTGATTATAACTCCAAACCATCAATTTTTGTTATCTCCCTAGCCCATAAATGTGGCTCTTTGTATGAGAAGACACTAAGCATGAGTCAACTAATCATCACATTCCACTTATCTCTATTTGAAATTTCAAATAAGTTATTTTTAGCCATATTCTCTTGTGGAAGCTCCTCAAAAATGACCAGACTTCTTCCCCAAAGTTTCTTCCAAATTTATACACTCTCTTACTCACAACAAATTAAATTCAATCCATAGAACACAAACTAGAACAAGTTTTCACCATTTTAAGCTTGAAAATCACTGATTTTGAAGCTTAATTCCAACTTAACCAATGTATATTCTTTTTCAATATTTCTTACAATTCATTTGTAGTATCTTGGATGGTTACATGTTTTAGTACATTTTTGTATGAATGAAAACTCAAGTGGGATAGACTTGAAGCCAAAACCAAGCTAGTTAACCTAGTTTCTAGAAAAATTGATAGTCTTGTGAAATATGTTTAATTTACTTGTTTTTATTAATCATGTAATGTTTATATTATGTTTGGAAGTTACTACAAATGATTGTGAACAATAGCAATTATTTTTCTTAATTGAAGGTTAGAATCAATTTAAGTTAGAACTGAGTTTGCGTCAATTTAATTCGAATTGTGTTAATGTTTTGGGGGTTGCCCTAATATTTATGTTTGAATTATTAGTGATCTAGTAGATGCCATAAAGTTTTTTGTCTTGAATTAGCAATAAAATATGGAGTATGTATTGTTTTTAAGGTCATGTAATTGATATGCAATTATTTACAAAAGATTGGAAAGTTTATATGATTTTAATTAGAATAGATTATGTGATTTATTAAAAAGATATTCAAATGTACATGATTTGATTATGTTAGGCCTTTAACACATCCTATCTTCCAAGGAGATTGACCTTTTTACTTTGTATAAAGTAGACTTTCGGTAAGTTGAAACTTTCATTTGCTGTATCACAAGAATCATTTAATGTTGTTCATGTTTTAATGTGATTGTCATCATTTGTCAAATGATGTAATGTTTGATGCATTTATGGTTCATGAAGCGTGATACTATTAAGAATATAATGAGGTTTTTAAAAAGGAAGTATGGTACTTGATTGATGGTCAGGTAGACAAGGGATGCGGGAGGGACCGACAGACCGAAAAAATGGTGGCAAATACTTGAGGTTGAAAAACTAATATAGGAAAGCGACAATGAATGAGATAGAATACGAGTAATACCTGAGGTTGAAAGATCAAGTGTGGAAACCCCGTATTATTTCTCTTATTGGCCAATCATTATGAACAGATTTTGAAAACTACGGTCTATCGCTATTAGTTAGGCACCACACTTCAAGGACCCTAAAGAATGATTTGTGAATAAAAGTTATTAAATTGAATAATATATTTAATCATTTATGTGATTTGCATGCACGTTATTTGTTATTGCATCAGTTTCACCTTACTAAGCCTTTAGCTCATTAGATTCATGTGATGCTGCTGGGAATGTACAGGTTTAGAGGTTGACTGAGTCTCTAGAGTGGCTGGATAGAGATTTGTTCATATGCCATGCTTCGAGCTGTTTTGTAGCCTATTTTGAAAACTCTGTTTTGTTTTTAAATAAGCCGCGCTATTATAATTTTGTAAATAGATGTATTCAGCTTTGATTTATGTATATAGTGTGTTTAAAATAAAATGAAACAATAAATAAATTCAAGTTCTTTTCTCTTATAGCCAAAATGGGAAACTTTTATTAAAACCATAACTCTAGTATTGATGAAAAGTTAATATTTTTTAACTTAACTATATTAGCTTGTTTAGGTTCTATAGTTAGGTTAAGGGGTGTTATAGTTTGTGGTATCAGAGCGGAGGTTTAGTCGTTTCTGAAGACAAAAGAAAGTACATGAATACTTCTTGGCTGGGAAACTCAATCAATTATTTGTTTATTTACTTTTATGTTTACTTGATTAGATTTTATTTTATGTTATTGTCATGATTATGCCTTTATTATTGGCTAATGAATGGAATGAGATTGGGCAATGCATATCAGGTCATGGCACCAAAAAGAAAGACAATGGATGATCATGAGGGTAATCATAGTATGATGAATAATTTGACTGATCTCATTCAACAACAAACTAGAATATATGGTGAACAGATACAACAATTGCTAGTTATGCAACTAAGAAGGCAAGAACAGAATCAGTGACTTTCTCCACCACAAACTCGGCAGGATACTTCACAAGTTGTGTATGAGAAATTTAGAAAGATGGAACCTATTGATTTTATTGGTGGGTCTAATCCCATGGTTGCAGAGAAATGGGTGAAATCTTTGTACACTATCTTTAACTACATGTAAATTAATGATGCTGAGAAGGTACTCTATGCAATTTTCTTATTGAAGAATGATGCTAGAACCTGGTGGGAAGGAGCTAAGCTTGCAGTGAATATGGAAAGAGCTAACTTAGGAGAGGTTTAAAATAATTGTTTATGATAAGTATTTCACCAAAGATGCTAGGTCACTTGAAGTAAAAGAATTCTTGGAGTTAAAACAATGAGGGATGTCTGTATGTGATTATGTGAGAAAATTTGAAGAGGGTTGCAAGTATATACCAGATATCGTCAGAGACAACAATGAGAAGATGGATCATGTCCTCAACAACAGAGTTTAGGGATGTGGTGGACAAGGCTTTGATGGCTGACTTAGATGAGAAAGAGATTGAGAGATTCCATCAGTAAAAGAAGCAAGTATTCACTCCTAAAAATCTGAACTATTGGAAGAAAGGAGAGCAAAAATCAAACCAAGGGAATGAAAAGCGTCTTAGAGTTGGGTAGACTTCTACTGCAGTTGAAAGGCTTAAATGTGTTAAGTGTGGGAAGAATAATTTTGGGGAATGCTTTAGTGGTACTAATCATTGCTTTAAGTGTAAAAAACCTGGACATATAGCAAATGATTGCCCAACAGTGGAGGGGAAAATTCAGGGGAGAGTGTATACAATGATATAAGAACAAGCTGATGCAGATGCTTCTGTAGTCACAGGTACTATTTTAATTTCTGGGATACCTGCAATTGCATTGATAGATTCTGGATCTACGCATTCATTTGCATCACGTGCATTTGTGAGAAAATTGGGCATTACACCAAATTTATTAAAAGTAAAGTAAAGTGTGACTGTTCCATCCGGGGAAGAAATGGATTCCAACCAAATGTTAAGGGCTTGTTCTATTTAGATTAGTGATAGGAGTCTTTATGCAGATCTCCTTATTTTATCCATGCCAAATTTTGAGGTTATTCTGGGTATGGATTGGCTTACCAAATATCATGTAACAATTGATTGTAACAAGAAGATTGTGATTAATCAGCCACCTGGAGAAGAATAATTTGTGTTTAGTGGTACCTCATTGTCATGGTCCTTACCAATCGTAACTGCTTTGAAAGCTCAAAAGATTTTGAATAAAGATTGTGTTGGATATTTGGCAAGTGTTCTGGACACCTCAGTCAAAGCACAATTGAAGCCAAAAAATGTAGATGTTGTTGAAGAATTTCTTGAGGTATTTCCAGATGATTTACTAGGACTACCATTAGATCGAGATATTGAATTTCTGATTGATGTTATGCCAGCAACTACTCCTATTTCTAAAGCACCATATCGAATGGCACCAATAGAATTGAAAGAGTTAAAAGTTCAATTGCAAGAATTGATTGATAAGGGTTTTATTCGCCCTAGTTATTCTCCTTGTGGAGCACCTATGTTGTTCATGAAAAAGAAATATGGTACATTGCGGTTGTGCATTGATTATAGAGAGTTGAATAAAGTAACAGTCAAGAATAAGTATCCACTTCCAAGAATAGATGATTTGTTTGACCAATTGTAGGGAGCATCGGTAGTTTCTAAGATTGATTTACGCTCTGGGTATCATCAGTTGAATATCAAGGAAGAAGACATACCAAAGACTACATTTTGAACAAGGTATGGATATTACGAATTTCTAGTGACGCCTTTACGTTTAACCAATGCCCCTGCAATATTTTAGGATCTAATAAATAGGGTGTTCAAGCAATATCTTGATAAATTTGTTGTGTTTATTGATGACATCCTAATTTATTCACTTGATAAAGAATAGCACAAGGAACATTTGAAGATTGTGCTTCAAGTTCTTAAGGAAAAATAGTTATATGCTAAATTCAAGAAGTGTGAATTTTGGCTTGAGCAAGTGGTATTCCTAGATCATGTAGTATCTAAGAATAGTATTTCTGTTGATCTAGGCAAGGTAGAAGTTGTCATTAAGTGGCCAACACCAACAAATGTATTAGAAGTAAGGGGTTTCTTGGGATTAGCAGGGTACTATCGATGATTTGTTCAGGGCTTTTCAAAGATAGCAACTCCATTGATAATGTTAACAAGAAAGAATGTGAAGTTCTTATGGACCGATGCTTGTGAAAGAAATTTTCAAGAATTGAAACATAGATTGACTACAACTCATGTTCTTACCATTCCAACAGGAACTGGTGGATTTGTGGTGTATAGCGACAGTTCAAAAAATGATTTGGGTGCTGTATTGATTCAAAATGGGAAGGTTATTGTCTATACTTCAAGGCAATTGAAGAAGTATGAAGAGAATTACCCAACCCATGATTTGGAACTTGTCGTTATGGTTTTTACTTTGAAAATCTGGAGACATTATTTGTATGGTGAGAAGAGTGAGATATACACAGATCATAAAAGTTTGAAGTACTTCTATACCCAAAAGAAGTTGAATATGAGACAAAGAAGATGGTTAGAACTTGTGAAGGATTACGATTGTGTGATCAACTATTATCCTGGTAAAGCGAATGTGGTTGCAGATGCATTAAGCAGAAAATCCACATCTTCTCTTTTTGTCATACAAAAGTCATTATTACTAGATTTGCAGAGATTAGAGCTTGAAATTGTACCTAATGGAAAAAGTGTTCATTGTCAGCCTTAGTGTTGAGACCTGTACTTCAAGATAGAATAAGAGAAGGTCAAAAGGTGGATATGCAATTGCATAGATTGAAAAGAAATATTAAGAATGGAAAGAGGCCAAACTTCTCTGTCACTGATGATGGAATTATTGGATACAAAGGGAGACTATGTGTGTTGTCTGACAAGGCCATGAAAGGAGATATTTTAGAAGAAGCTCATACCATTCCTTACTCGGTGCATCCAGGTAGCAAAAAAATGTACAAAGACTTACAACAGCATTATTGGTGGCCTAAAATGAAGAGAGATATAGAA
This sequence comes from Paulownia fortunei, assembly GCA_019321725.1. Taxonomy (NCBI): domain Eukaryota; kingdom Viridiplantae; phylum Streptophyta; class Magnoliopsida; order Lamiales; family Paulowniaceae; genus Paulownia; species Paulownia fortunei. The sequence goes on from CM033114.1 coordinate 14,612,394, forward strand.
AAATTTGTAGCTGAATGTCTAACTTGTCAATAAGTTAAGATTGAACATCAAAGACCATCAGGGTTGTTGAAGCCTTTGTTGATTCCATAGTGGAAATGGGAGCACATTATAATGGACTTTGTGCTTGGATTACCTAGAACAAAAAAGGGGTATAATTCCATATGGGTGATTGTTGATAGATTAACTAAATCAGCCCATTTTCTTCAATTGAAATCCACATACGATATGGATCAGTATGCTCAATAATATATTAAAGAGATAGTCAGGTTACATGGAGTACGAGTTTCAATACTGTCCGACAGAGATCCTAAGTTTACATCTATATTTTGGAAGAGCTTACACAGTGCCATGGGAATGAAACTTGCATTCAGTACAACATTTCATCCACAAAGTGATGAGCAATCAGAGAGGGTTATTCAAATATTAGAGGATATGTTAAGAGTTTGTGTGCTAGATTTTCAAGGGAGTTGGGATGCGAAGCTTCCATTAGTAGAGTTTACTTATAATAATAGCAACCAATCAACAATTGGAATGGCATCTTATGAAGCATTATATGGAAGAAAATGTAGATCTCCAGTTCATTGGGATGAATTTGGAGAACGAATCCTAATTAGTCCGAAAATAGTTTAACAAACCTCTAAGGTAGTGGAGAAGATACGAGAGAGAATAAAGATCACGCAGAGTAGATAGAAAAGTCATGTAGATAAACGGAGAAAAGATCTATAGTTTGTCATTGGGGATCATGTGTTCTTAAAAGTAGCTCCCATGAAAGGTGTTGAGATTTGGAAAGAAAGGAAAACTCAACCCAAGGTATGTCGGCCCATTCTAGATTCTTGAAAGAGTTGGTGATAAAGCTTATAGAGTGGCCTTACCTCCGTCATTATCTATTGTTCATAATGTTTTCCATGTATCTATGTTGAGGAAGTACATTTTAAACCCCTCTCATGTGTTGGGTTATGAACTATTGGAATTGACTTCTGATTTAGTTTATGAAGAGAAACCAGTGCAAATTTTGGATCGAAAGGAAAAAGAACTAAGAACAAAACAGATTCGACTTGTTAAAGTATTATGGAGGAATCATTCTATAGAAAAGGCTACGTGGGAAAGAGAAGAAGAAATGCAGAGCAAGTATCCAGAATTATTTGGTACGTCAAATTTTGAGGATGAAATTTTTATAATGAATGAAGGATTATAATGCCCAATTATCTCCTACATAGCTAATAATAAAGATCTTGCATGAATATGAATCTAATCAAAGTGCATT
>CM033114.1:14613757-14643054 GCA_019321725.1 Paulownia fortunei
TTTTCTTATTCTATTTGAAAACATTTCATGAAAATCAAATGACAATTACTTTCTTGATTTAAGGGTTTGACTTTCTTATTTTTTTTTCTTATTATTGGCGTTTTACTTACCTGATTGCACAGATTAGTTGTTTAGAATTCGATCTATTTTCTTTTTATGTTTTTAGTAATTCAACTTGATAAGACAATTAATACTAAGAGAAATGATTCGTAATTGAAATAAAATTCGTGAGAGGTTTTCTTCTTTGGTTTTTAAAATAACTATTTTCTTAACTTGTTGAGATTTTCCTTGTGGGTTCATCATTGACCTATCACTCACACAATCTTTCTCATTATATCATGAGTGTGGAGTCTACCCAAATCTCTTATACTTTTGTTTCTTATCATTTAATATAGATAATGTGCTAAGGTCATTGGTCTTGCATGATTTTGTAGCAGAATTATGACAATCCCTAGAAAAAAAATACCATTATGCATGTTCGGATCTCATTTTTCATAGTGAGGTTCGTGTGATTTAATGCTGAGAAAATAATGAAGCATCATCAAAGGATCAATACATTGCATATTTCTGTTGGACTAATAATATGGGTAAAGACTAAAAGTTTCAAAGATGCATCTAATTGGCTGATTCATTGGATTCGAGTCGATTCCAATATGCTGTAATTTAAGATGGGTCAAAAGGAAAATCATGGGCTAGTCAATGCCATTAAGGTACTTTTCAATTTGTCAATTTCAGCATGTTGAGTGATTGAGCGTCAGAAAAGCCTGCAAATTGCCAATTTCAGTATGTTGCTTCCTATCTCCGATAAAGGGCAAATTACTTGCCTTTTTCAGAACAATAAATCACCGTTGACTTTCGTGATTGATTGTAAGGGATTGACTTTCCTTATTCTATTTGAAAATATTTCATGAAAATCAAATGACAATTACTTTCTTGACTATAAGGGTTTGACCTTCTTATTTCATTTTCTTATTATTGGACATTTTACTTACCTGATTGTATGAATTAGTTATTAGGATTTGATCCATTTTCTTTTTCTGTTGTTTAGTAATTTGACTTGTTAAACGAATTTAATCCTAAGAGAAATTGATTCGTAATTGAAATAAAATTCATGAGAGGGTTTTCTTCTTTGGTTCTTAAAATAACTATTTTCTTAACTTGTTGAGATTTTCCTTGTGGGTTCATCATTGACCTATCACTCACAATCTTTCTCATTTATCATTAGTGTGGAATCTACCCAAATCTCTTATACTTTTGTTTCTTATCATTTAATATAGATAATGTGCTAAGGTCATTGGTCTTGCATGATTTTGTAGCAGAATTATGACAATCCCTAGAAAAATACCATTATGCATGTTCGGGTCTCATTTTTCATAGTGAGGTTCGTGTGATTTAATGATGAGAATAATGAAGCATCATCAAAGGATCAATACATTGCATATTTCTGTTGGACTAATAATTAGGGCAAAGACTAAAAGTTTCAAAGATGCATCTAATGGGCTGATTCATTGGATTCGAGTTGATTCCAATATGCTGTAATTTAAGATGGTCAAAAGGAAAATCATGGGCTAGTCAATGTCATTAAGGCACTTTTCAATTTGTCAATTTCAGCATGTTGAGTGATTGAGCGTTAGAAAAGCCTGCAAATTTGCCAATTTCAGTATGTTGTTTCCTATCTTCGATAAAGGGCAAATTACTTGCCCTTTTCCAAAACAATAAATTGCCGTTGACTTTCTTGATTGATTGTAAGGGATTGACTTTCTTTATTTTATTTGAAAACATTTCAAGAAAATCAAATGACATTTACTTTCTTAATTGTAAGTGTTTGACCTTTCTTATTTTTTTTTCTTATTATTGGACGTTTTACTTACCTGATTGCACAGATTAGTTGGTTAGAATTCGATCTATTTTCTTTTTATGTTGTTTAGTAATTCAACTTGATAAGCCAATTTAATCCTAAGAGAAATTGATTCGTAATTGAAATAAAATTCGTGAGAGGGTTTCCTCTTTGGTTCTTAAAATAACTATTTTCTGAACTTGTTGAGATTTTCCTTGTGGGTTCATCATTGACTTATCACTCACAATCTTTCTCATCTATCATGAGTGTTGCGCCTACCCAAATCTCTTATACCGTTGTTTCTTATCATTTAATATAGATAATGTGCCAAGGTCATTGTTCTTGCATGATTTTGTAGCAGAATTATGACAATACCTAGAAAAATACCCTTATGCATGTTGGGGTCTCATTTTTCATCGTGAGGTTCGTATGATTTAATGATGAGAATAATGGAGCATCATTAAAGGATCAATGCATTGCATGTTTCTGTTGGACTAATAATAAGGGCACAGACTAAAAGTTTCAAAGGTTCACTAATGGCTTGATTCATTGGATTTGAGTTGATTCCAATATGTGTATTTTAAGATGGGTAAAAAACAAAATCATGGGCTAGTCAATGTCCTTAAGACACTTTTCAATTGGTTAATTTCAGCATGTTGATTGAAAAGCCTGCAAATTTGCTAATTTCAGTATATTGTTTCCTATCTCTGATAAAGGGCAAATTACTTGCCTTTTTTCAAAATAATAAATCAATGTTGACTTTCTTGATTAACTGTAAGGGATTGACTTTCCTTATTTTCTTTGAAAACATTTCAAGAAAATCAAATGACATATACTTTCTTGATTGTAAGGGTTTGACCTTTCTTATTTTTTTTTCTTATTATTGGACATTTTACTTACCTGATTGTACGGATTAGTTGTTTAAGATCTGATCTTTTTGCTTTTTATGTTGTTTAGTAATTCGACTTGATAATCCAATTTAATCCTAAGAGAAATTGATTCGTAATTGAAATAAAATTCGTGAGAGGGTTTTCTTCTTTGGTTCTTAAAATAACTATTTTCTTAACTTGTTGAGATTTTCCTTGTGGGTTCATCATTGACCTATCACTCATAATCTTTATCATCTATCATGAGTGTTGGGTCTACCCAAATGTCTTATGCCTTTGTTTCTTCTCATTTAATATAGATAATATGCCAACGTCATTGTTCTTACATGATTTTGTAGCAGAATTATGACAATCCCTAAAAAAATACCCTTATGCATGTTCGGGTCTCATTTTTCATAGTGAGGTTCGTATCATTTAACGATGAGAATAATGAGCATCATCAAAGGATCAATGCATTGCATATTTCTGTTGGACTAATAATAGATGCGCCTAATGGGCTGATTCATTGGATTCGAGTCGATTCCAATATGTAGTAATTTAAGATGGGTCAAAAACAAAATCATGGGCTAGTCAATGTCATTAAGGCACTTTTTAATTTGTCAATTTCAGCATGTTGAGTGATTAAGCGTCAGAAAAGCCTTCAAATTTGCCAATTTCAATATGTTGTTTCATATCTCCGATAAAGGGCAAATTTCTTGTCTTTTTTCAAAACAATAAATCGCTGTTGACTTTCTTGATTGATTGTAAGGGATTGACTTTTCTTATTTTATTTGAAAACATTTCAAGAAAATCAAATGACATTTACTTTCTTAATTGTAAGTGTTTGACCTTTCTTATTTTCTTTTCTTATTATTGGACGTTTTACTTACCTGATTGCACAGATTAGTTGTTTAGAATTTGATCTATTTTCTTTTTATGTTGTTTAGTAATTCAACTTGATAAGCCAATTTAATCCTAAGAGAAATTGATTCGTAATTGAAATAAAATTCGTGAGAGGGTTTTCTTCTTTGGTTCTTAAAATAACTATTTTCTTAACTTGTTGAGATTTTCCTTGTGGGTTCATCATTGACCTATCACTCATAATCTTTATCATCTATCATGAGTGTTGGGTCTACCCAAATCTCTTATACCGTTGTTTCTTATCATTTAATATAGATAATGTGCCAAGGTCATTGTTCTTACATGATTTTGTAGCAGAATTATGACAATCCCTAGAAAAATACCCTTATGCATGTTCGGGTCTAATTTTTCATCGTGAGGTTCGTATGATTTAATAATGAGAATAATGGAGTATCATTAAAGGATCAATATATTGCATGTTTCTATTGGACTAATAATAAGGGCAAAGACTAAAAGTTTCAAAGGCGCACTTAATAGCTTGATTCATTGGATTCGAGTTGATTTCAATATGTTGTAATTTAAGATGGGTCAAAAACAAAATCATGGGCTAGTCAATGTCATTAAGACACTTTTCAATTGGTTAATTTCAGCATGTTGATTGATTTGGGTATGAGAAAAGCCTGCAAATTTGCTAATTTCAGTATGTTGTTTTCTATCTCCGATAAAGGGCAAATTACCTGCCTTTTTTCAAAGTAATAAATCGATGTTGACTTTCTTGATTGATTGTAAGGGATTGACTTTCCTTATTTTATTTGAAAATATTTCAAGAAAATCAAATGACATTTACTTTCTTGATTGTAAGGGTTTGACCTTCTTATTTTCTTTTCTTATTATTGGACATTTTAGTTACCTGATTGTACGGATTAGTTGTTTAGGATTCGATCTTTTTGCTTTTTATGTTGTTTAGTAATTCGACTTGATAATCCAATTTAATCCTAAGAGAAATTGATTCGTAATTGAAATAAAATTCGTGAGAGGGTTTTCCTCTTTGGTTCTTAAAATAACTATTTTCTTAACTTGTTAAGATTTTCCTTGTGGATTTATCCTTGACCTGTCACTCATAATCTTTGTCATCTATCATGAGTGTGGCGTCTATCCAATTGCCTTATGCCTTTGTTTCTTATCATTTAATATAGATAATGTGCCAAGGTCATTGTTCTTGCATGATTTTGTAGCAGAATTATGACAATCCCTAAAAAAATACCCTTATGCATGTTCAAGTCTCATTTTTCATAGTAAGGTTTGTATCATTTAACGATGAGAATAATGGAACATCATCAAATGATCCATTACATGTTCCTGTTGGACTAATAATAAGGGCAAGGACTAAAAGTTTCAAAGATGCCCTTAATAGGCTGATTCATTGGCTCGAGTTGATTACAATATGTTGCAATTTGGGTCCAAAACAAGATCATGGACTAGTCAATGTCATTAAGGCACTTTTCAATTTGCCAATTTCAGCATGTTGATTGATTTGGGCGTGAGAAAAGCCTGCAAATTTGCCAATTTTAGTATGTTGTTTCCTATCTCCGATAAAAGGAAAATTACTTGCCTTTTTTGAAAACAATAAATCACCGTTGACTTTCTTGATTGATTGTAAGGGATTGACTTTCCTTATTTTCTTTGAAAACATTTCAAGATAATCAAATGACATTTACTTTCTTGATTGTAAGGGTTTGACCTTTCTTATCTTCTCTACTTATTATTGGACATTTTAATTTCCTAATTATATGGATTAGTTGTTTAGGATTTGATTTATTTTCTTTTTAAGTTATTTATTAATTCAACTTGATAAGCCAATGTAATCCTAAGAGAAATTGATTCGTAATTGAAATAAAATTCGTGAGAGGGTACCTTGAACACAATCCAAAATATCCAAATTAACATGGAGTAAACTCGATTCTAACCATTAACTAAGCAAACTAATTGCCATTATTCACAATCATTCATAGGCACTTCTAAACACAATATAGGCATTACAAGATTAATAGGAATAAGTATATTAATCATATTTCATAAGGTTATCAATTTTTCTAGAAACTAGAGAAGAAACTCTGATGCATATCGTACATATAGAACTTTGTGTCAAACTCTAAGTGCCAAGCAAAATTGTATTCTTAATATGCGAACTTACATAGCTTCATTCATGGACAAGGATTGCTTTTGGAATCGATCCTAGTGTTACTTATGACATAATATTGTTATGGCTCGCATTTATGAACAAACGTATAAGTTGTAGTAAAAACACATAAAAGGCCAAATGCTTGTAATTGATATTTTGTAAAACATTAAATGCCATCATATTTTGACTCCAAATGAGTTAATCGATGGGGGCACATACTTGTGAACCTTTTTTTGGTAGTCATGACATTTGAAATTGGGCACGAAACGAGAGCGTGAACAAATTATTTTACATGGACTCAAATTACGAATGGACTAGACTCGGATGTTGTTCACATCATAAAAGTGTTGTTTCTCAAGTTTGATTTGAAGCAGACATTGATTTTGTAGATAACTCATATATGAACAAGACCAAGTATAATGCTATTTTTTGCAAAATTCCAAACGGTCATAGCATTTAACATTGAATGAGAAAATAGATATCTCGAACAATCATTCAAAATTCATGTCAGACTCTATGTCCCTAGCAAAATCAAACGCTTAACGCACCGTTGTACTAACTTCATTCTGGGACGAAGATCGCTTTGGAATACTTCCACAAGTTTACACCAAAATGTTGTTGTTTAAGAAGATATTGAATGACTTGATCGAAAGAGATACTTATGATGTAAAAGGCATGTAATTGTTATGTTAGGTAGAACTTCAAATGGCATTATATTTTACCATGGGATTAGTTCGTGATATAGGCACATAGATGCAATTCTTGTCTTAAACTCTAGACATGCTCTACAAGATTGGGCCTGAAGTTTCCTATGTTAGAAATCTCAAGCATGGATTCGAATTGTGTGGAAACTCACTCATGTGTGAATTATACAATAATAATGCTAAGTATTATAACTCCAATAGCATGTATCTAATTGTTAGAACTCAATAGCAATATCTTTAGGTTGAAATATGCTAAGTTATCAAATGGGACATATTCACATCTTGATATTTTCTTGTAGTTCAATTTGGTTGCATATAATTTTGACATCCTTAAGCATATCCAATCACTCCCAAATTTTTACCACACTTAGCTAACATGTAGAGAAATGTAACCATATTAGAGAATTGCTAAAAATCACTGATTTACCTCAACAAAACCAACCCCCTTCTCACAACACAAAAACTACAAGTTCTATCATGATAGTTTTGAGTGTCTCTTCAATTATCAAACCATATTTCAATTTATAACCTCCCCACACTTACATACATTACATAAACTCATATATAAACACATATATGGTGAAATATATGGTTTTAATCAATTTATTATACATATATAATCTTTAAAGACAAAAATCAGTAAGTATACAATTTATGTCCCTAGTGATTTCTATTGTGATTTTGCACCTAAAAATTCTTCTTTTGTAAATTATAAGACCATAAATAACATTCTAACATGATTATAAACAATAATAGAAGCTTTATAAATCATAAACCCTCAAACAATTCAAGAACTTAATTAAAAAATGAGTTAAGCACAAATTTAAGCTTCTAATTACTCTTCCTTACTTCCCTTTGCTTCCTTCACTTTTTTCTTTACTTGAAATCACTTGAGAGCAACTTATAAATTCAATATGGAGGTTCTAGAAGGTGAAATAGCTCAAAAAATAATTTTTGGTCGTGGTTCAATGATAGAAATGAAGAAAGCTTAAGGTGGCAAAGCTTGAGGTGGCAAGTGGTGGTTCAAATCTGATATTATAGACCCCTTATACAGCTCTAATATAGTGTTTCTTAATATTATTTATCTATTTACAACCTATTTTAATTGCCTTACGATCGGATAAAAAATTCTACCCTAATTTCTTAACCTTTCATTCAATCTCCAAATCGATTGACATCCGATTCTTAAATGATTGTCTAGTTTGCATTTCTAAAATCATATGCACATATGGACCTTGTAATATGACACTTAAATCACATTATATCATGTCCAATATCCCAAGTATGTTAATTTATGGATGGATGTATACTTTTAAAACACCTTGATCTAATTGAATCGAATCATATAAGCTTACTAGTAATACCTTTAACACTTCCAAAATTATAACATATAACCTATGAATATCCAATATATTGAACAATCTATTCTTTTTCTTATCTAAATGTAGAACCACTAATATCATGTGATAGTATTAGAGGTTTAACGATTAAGAATGCTATATAAGATGCCATGTAAATGTTAATGCAAATTAGCATATAAGTAGTATGTAATGCATGAATTATATTGGCCAAGTGAGTAGTGTGAGGCTTGGGTATTATAGTGTGTGGTACCAGAGAGGTTTAGTCATTCATGAAGATAGAAGAAGGCATATGAACACATCTTGGTTGGGAAACTCGGTCAACTATTTTTTTATTTGCTTTTATATTTACTTGATTAGATTTCATTTTATGTTATTGTCATAATTATGCATTTTTATTGGCTAATGAATGGAATGAGATTGAGCAATGTATATCAGGTCATGGCACCAAAAATGAAGATAAGAGATGATCGTGAGGGTAATCATAGTTTGGTGGATAATTTAACTGATCGCATTCAATAACAGACTAGAATGCTTGGTGAACAGATACAATAATTGCTAGATATGCAACAAAGAAACCAAGAACAGAGTCAATGACTTCCTCCACCACAAGCTTGACATGATACTTCACAAGTTGTGCATGAGAAATTTAGGAAGATGGAACCTACTGATTTTAATTTTCAGTCTGATCCCATGGTTGCAGAGGAATGGGTGAAATAGTTGGACATGATCTTTGACTACGTGTATTAACGATGCTTAGAAGGTACTTTGTGCAATTTTCTTATTGAAGAAGGATGCTAGAACCTAGTGGAAAGGAGCTAAGCTTGTAGTGAATATGGAAGAGTTAACTTGGGAGAGGTTTAAAATAATTTTTTTTTATATTTCACCAGGGAAGCTAGGTCACTCAAAGCAAAAGAATTTCTAGAGTTAAAACAAGGAATGATGTCTGTATGTGATTGTGTGAGAAAATTTGAAGAGGGTTCCATAGACAACAATGAGAATATGGGTAATCCTGAAATTAGAAGAGATGCTAGAATATCTTTAGCAACAGAGTTTAGAAAATTGGTAGACAATGCCTTGATTGTTGACTTAGATGAGAAAGAGATTGAGAAGTTCCATCAACAAAAGAAGCAAGTATTCACTCCATAAAATCTAAACCAGTGGAAGAAAGGAGAGCAAAAGCAGGCTAAGGGAGTAAAAAGCATCCTAGAATTTAGCAGACTTTTATTGTGGTTGAAAAGCCTGAATGTGGGAAGAATCATTTTGGGAATGCTTTAGGAGTAATAGTCATTGCTTTAAGTATACGAAGCCAAAGACTATACAAATAACAAAGGATTTCCCAACAATACAGGCGAGAGTTCAAGAGAGAGTATATGCAATGACATAACAACAAGCTGATGCGGATGCTTCTGTAGTCATAGGTACCATTTTATTTTTTGGGATACCTGTAATTGCTTTGATAGATTTAGGGTGTATATATTCATTTACATCAAATGCATTTGTGAGAAAATTGGGCATTATACCAGATTTATTAAAAGTAAGGTATAGTGTGACAGTTCCATCCAGGGAAGAAATGGATTCCAACCAAATATTAAGGGCCTACTCTATTCAAATTAGTTATAGGACATGCTCTATTCAAATTAGTTATAGGACACTATGTAGTTCTCGTTGTTTTACTTATGCCAAATTTTGAGGTTATTTTGGGTGTGGTAACAAGAAGATTGTGATTTTTTAGCTTCTTAGGGAAGAACAATTTGTATTTAGTGGTACCTAATTCTTACAGTTTTTACCAATTATAACTGCTTTGAAAGCTCAAAAGATATTGAGTAATGATTGTATTGGATATTTGGCAAGTGTTATGGACACTTCGATTGAAGCACAATTGAAGCCAAAAAATGTAGATATGATTCAAGAATTTCTTGAGTTATTTCGAGATGATTTACCGGGATTGCCACGATATTGAGAGATTGAATTTGTGATTGATGTTGTAACACCCCTTAACCTAACTACAGAATTTAAACAATCTAATACAGTTAAATCAAGAAATGTTAACTTTTCATAAATACTAGAGTTATAAAAGTTTCCCATTTTGGCTATGAGAGAAAAGAACTTGAATTCATTTGTCATTTCATTTCATTTTAAACACACTATATACATAAATCAAAATTGAGTATATTTATTTACAAGACCATAACAGACCAACTTATTTAAAAACAAAATAGAAATTTCAAAATATACTACAAAACAGCTCGAAGCAAGGCATATGAACAAATCACTGTCTGGCCGCTCTGGAGACTCAGTCAACCTCGAAACCTATACATTTCCACCTGCATCACATGAATCTAATGAGCTAAAAGCTTAGTGAGGTGAAATTGATGCAATAACAAATAGCGTAAATGCACATCTCATAAATCATTAAATGCATTATTCAATTTAATAACTTTCATTTATAGATTGTTCTTTAGGGCCTTTGAAGTGTGGTACCTAACTAATAGCGATAGATCGTGGTTTTCAAAACCTGTTCATAATGATTAGCCAATAAGAGAAATAATATGAGGTTTCCATATTTGATTTTTCAACCTCAGGTATTAGCTGTATTTTATCTCATTCACTGTGGTTTTCCTATACCGGTCTTTTAACCTCAAGTATTTGCCACCATTTGTTGGGTCTGTCGGTCCCTCCCGCATCCCTTGCCTACCTGACCATCAATCAAGTACCATACTTCATTTTCAAAAACCTCATTATATTCTTAACAGTATCATGCTTCATGAACAATGAATGCATGAAACATTACATTATTTGGCAAATAATGGCAATCACATTAAAACATGAACAACATTACCTCAAGTCCGTTTTATGCTAAGTGAAAAGGCTAATCTTTTTGGAAGATGAGATGTGTTGAAGGCCTAACATAATCAAATCATGTACGTTTCAATATCCTTTTAATAAACCACATAATCTATTTTAATTAAAATCATATACACTTTTCAATCATTTGTAAACAATTTCATATCAATTACATGACCTCAAAAACAATGCATACTCCTTATTTTACTACTAATTCAAGATATTAAACATTAGGGAAACCACTAAATCACTACTAATTCAAACATAAATAATAGGGCAGTCCCTAAAACATGCACACAATCCAAATTAACATGACGTAAATTCAGTTCTAACTTAAATTGATTGTAACCTTCAATTAAGCAACCTAATTGTAACTGTTCACAATCATTTGTAGGCACCTTCAAACACAATATAAGCATTACCAAATTAATAGAAACAAGTAAATTAAGCATATTTTACAAGACTATCAATTTTGCTAAAAACTAGCTTAACTAGCTTGGTTTTGGCTTCAAGTGTAACCTACTTAAGTTTTCAATCATACAAAAATATACTAAAATATGTAACCATCCAAGATACTATAAATTCATCATAAGAAACATTGAAAAAGAATATACCTTGATTAAGTTGGAATTAAGTTTCAAAATCAACGATTTCCGAGCTTAAAAGGGTGGAAAGTTGTTCTAGTTCTATAGAATCCTATGGATTGAATTCAATTTGGGAGAAACTTTGGAGAAGAAGGGCTGGTCATTTTTTAGGAGCTTCCACAAGAAAATATGGCTAAAATGACTTCTTTGACATTTTAAAGAGAGGTAAGTGGAGGGTGATGATTGGTTGCATCATGCTTGGTGTCTTCTCATGCCAAAAACCACATTTATGGGCTCGGGAGATGACAAAAATTGATGATTTGGTGTTATAACCAAGTGCAATATGGTTTAGAATGATATAATGCAACTTAATCAACCTACAAATCAAATTGCACCATTTGGCATACTTTTAGTTCTTAGCCAAATGTGACATATTTAAAGTAAATATTTATGCAAACAAGCACTTTAGCATATAACTAGTATGGAGTAATACAAATAATTTATTTCATGGCCATTCAACCCATCAATCTTCCTTAACCGAGATACCGAGCTTTTCACTGCAAAAAGGCACTTAAGAAATATGTTAAATCAAGAAACAAAAGGTTGATCTCATATTTCATGTACTAATTGCATATTAAAGCATAACTAGAGCATATAGCAACAATTATTCATGTTCGTGCAATCATGCTATTTGTATGCCATAATCCAATAATGTGTAGTGATTAGATGCACATTTATGCAAGATGCTTATTAATGTTGTTCATATTTTAATGTGATTGTCAATATTTTTCAAATGATGTAATGTTTTATGCATTCATGGTTCATTAAACATGATACTATCAAAAATATAATGAGGTTTTTGAAAAGGAAATATGGTGCTTGATTAATGGTTGGGAAGGTAAGGAATGTGGGAGGGACCGATGGATCCAACAAATGGTGGCAAATACTTGAGGCTGAAAAATCGATATGAAAAAGTCACAATGAATGAGTTAGAATACGGCTAATACCTGAGGTTGAAAGACCAAGTATGAAAACCCCGTATTATTTCTCTTATTGGCTAATCATCTTGAACAGGTCCCAAAAACCACGATCTATCGATATTAGTTAGGTACCACACTTTAAGGGCCCTAAAGAATAATTTATGAAAGAAAGTTCTTGAATTGAATAATGCATTTAATCATTTATGAGATTTGCATGTACTTTAAGCCTTTAGCTCATTAGATTCTTGTGATGCAGGTGAAAATGTACAGGTTTAGAGGTTAACTGAGTCTCTAGAGTGGCCTGACAGAGATTTATTCATATGCCATGCTTCGAGCTATTTTCATAGCCTATTTTGAAAACTCTATTTTGTTTTTAAATAAGTTATTCCATTATGGTTTTGTAATAGATGAGTTAAACAGATGTACTCGGTTTTGATTTAGGTATATGGTCTGTATAAAATGAAATGAAACAATAAATGAATTCAAGTTCTTTTCTCTTATAGCCAAAAAGGGGAACTTTTATTAAAACCATAATTCTAGTATTGAAGAAAAGTTATTTCTTAATTTAACTGTATTAGCTTGTTTAGGTTCTGCAATTAGGTTAAGAGGTGGTATCAGAGTGAAGGTTTAGTCATTTTTGAAGACAGAAGAAGGCATATGTATCTTGGCTAGAAAATCGATCAACTATTTGTTTATTTGCTTTTATGTTTACTTGATTAGATTTTGACTAAATTTCATTTTATGTTACTGTCATGATTATGCATTTATTATTGGCTAATGAATGAAATGAGATTGGGCAATGTATATCATGTCATGGCACTAAAAAGGACGACAATAGATGATCATGAGGGTAATCATAGTTTGGTGAATAATTTGACTCATTTCATTCAACAACAGACTAGAATTCATGGTAAACAGATACAACAATTATTGGATATGCAACAAAGAAATCAAGAACAGAATCAACAACTTCCTCCACCACAAGCTCAATAAGATACTTCACTAGTTGTATATGAGAAATTTAGAAAGATGGAACCAATTGATTTTAGTGGTGGGTCTGATCCCATGGTTGCAGAGGAATGGGTGAAATCATTGGACACTATCTTTGACTACATTCAAATTGACAACGCTGAGAAGTTACTCTGTGCAATTTCACCAGGGATGCTAGGTTGCTCAAAATAAAAGAATTCCTAGAGTAAAAACAAGAAGGGATGTTTGTATGAATCATGTGTGAAAATTTGAAGAGGGCTGCAAGTATGTGCCATGCATCACAGAGATAACAATGAGAAGATGGATCATTTCTTGAGGGGCCTTAATCTTGAAATTAGAAGAGATGGGAAAATATCTTCAGCAACAAAGTTTAGGGAACCAGTGGACAAGGTTTTGATGGCTGACTTAGATAAGAAAGAGATTGAGAAATTTCATCAACAAAAGAAGCTAGTATTCACTCCTAGAAATTTGAACTAGTAGAAGAAAGGAGAGCAAAAGTCAAACCAAGGGAATGAAAAGTGTCCTAGAGTTGGGCAGACTTCTACTGCAGTTGAAAGGCCTAAATGTGCTAAGTGTGGGAAGAATCAGTTTGGGGAATGCTTTAGTGGTACTAATCATTGCTTTAAGTGTAAAAAACTTGGACATATAGCAAAGGATTGCCCAACAATGAAGGGGAAGATTAGGGGAGGGTATATGCAATGACACAAGAACAGCTGATGCAGATGCTTCCATAGTCACAAGTACTATTTTAATTCTAGGATACCTGCAATTACATTGATAGATTCAGGATCTACGCATTCATTTGCATCTCATGCATTTGTGAGAAAGTTGGACATTACACCAGATTTATTAAAAGTAAGGTACAGTGTGACAGTTCCATCTAGGGAAAAAATGAATTCCAACCAAATGTTAAGGCCTTGTTCTATTCAAATTAGTGTGATAGGACACTCTATATAGATCTCGTCGTTTTATCAATGCCAAAATTTGAGATTATTTTGGGTATAGATTGGCTTACCAAATATCATGCAACAATTGATTGTAACAAGAAGATTGTGATTTTTCAGCCACTTGGAGAAGAACAGTTTATGTTTAGTGGTACCCCATTGTCATAGTCCTTGCCAATTATAACTGCTTTGAAAGCACAAAAGATGTTGAATAAAGATTGTGTTGGATATTTGGCAAGTGTTCTGGACACTTCGGTGGAAGCACAACAAAAGCAAGAAAATGTAGATATGGTTCAATAATTTCTTGAGGTATTTTCAAATGATTACTAGGACTGCCATTGGATTGAGAGATTGAATTTGTGATTTTTGTTATTCCAGGGACTAATCCTATTTTTAAAGCACCATACCGAATGACACCAAAAGAGTTGAAATAGTAAAAAGTTTTATTGCAAGAATTTCTTGATAAGGCTTTTATTCGCCCTAGTTATTCTCCTTGGGGAGCACCTGTGTTATTCGTGAAAAAAAGGATGGTGCATTGTGGTTGTGCATTGATTATAGAGAGTTGAATAAAAAGCAACAGTAAAAATAAGTACCCACTTCCAAGAATAGATGATTTATTTGATCAATTGCAGGGAGCATCAGTATTTTCTAAAATTGATTTGCGCTCTGGGTATCATCAATTGAGGATCAGGGAAGAAGACATACAAAAGACTATATTTCGAACAAAGTATGGACATTATGAATTTCTAGTGATGCCTTTTGGCTTAACCAATGCCCCCGCAGCTTTTATGGATCTAATGAATAGGGTATTCAAGCAATTTCTAGATAAATTTGTGATTGTGTTTATTAATGACATTCTAATTTATTGACGGGGTAGAGAAGAGCACAAGGAACATTTGAAAATTGTGCTACAAGTTCTTAAGAAAAAATAGTTGTACGCTAAATTCAAGAAGTGCGAATTTTAGCTTGAGCAAGTGGTATTCCTAGGTCATGTAGTATCCAAGAATGGCACTTCCATTGATTCAGGCAAGCTAGAAGCTGTCATTAAGTGACCAACACCAACACATGTATCAGAAGTATGGAGTTGCTTAGGATTAGCAAAGTACTATCGACAATTTGTTCAGGGTTTTCAAAGATAGCAACTCCATTGACAATGTTGACAAGAAAGAATGTGAAGTTCTTGTGGACCAATACTTGTGGAAGAAGTTTCAAGAATTAAAACATAAATTGACTACAGCTCATGTTCTTGCCATTCCAACAGGAACTGATGGATTTGGGGTGCATAACAACACTTCAAAAATGGTTTGGGTTCTTTTTTGATGCAAAATGAAAAAGTTATTGCCTATGCTTCAAGGAAATTAAAGGAGTATGAAAAGAATTACCCAACCCATGATTTGGAACTTGCCGCTGTGGTTTTTGCTTTGAAAATCAGGAGACGTTATTTGTATGGTGAGAAGTGTGAGATTTACACAGATCACAAAAGTTTGAAGTACTTTTTTTACCCAAAAGGAACTGAATATGAGACAACGGAGATGGTCAGAACTTGTGAAGGATTATGACACGCAACTATAATTTTGAAAGTGAATGTGGTTGTAGATGCATTGAATACAAATCCACGTCTTCTCTTTTTATCATACAAAAGTCAATATTATTGGATTTGCAGAGATTAGAGCTTGAAATTGTATCTAAAGGGAAAAGTGTTCATTGTCAGCCTTAGTGATGAAACCTGTACTGTAAGATAGAACTAAAGAGGGTCAAAAGGTGGATATGCATTTGAGTAGATTGAAAAGAAAGATGATTCTGGAAATGGAGCACATTACAATGGACTTTATGCTTGGATTACCCAGAACACAAAAGGGGTATAATTCCATATGGGTGATTGTTGATAGATTAACTAATCTTCCAATGAAATCCACATACAATATGAACCAGTATGCTCAACAATATATTAAATAGATAGTCAGGTTATATGGAGTGCCAGTTTCAATAGTATCCGATAGAGATCCTAAGTTTACATCTACATTTTGGAAGAGCTTACACTGTGCCATGGGAACGAAACTTACATTCAGCACAACATTTCATCCACAAAGTGATGGGCAATCAGAGAGGGTTATTCAGATATTAGAGGATATGTAAAGAGCTTGTGTGCTAGATTTTCAAGGGAGTTGGGATGCAAAGCTTCCATTAGTGGAGTTTACTTATAATAATAGCTACTAATCAACAATTGGAACAACGCCTTATGAGGCATTCTATGGAAGAAAATGTAGATCTCAGTTCATTGGGATGAAGTTGGAGAATGAAGCCTACTTGGTCCGGAAATAATTCAAAATACAACTAAAGTAGTGGAGAAGATACGAGAGAGAATGAAGATTACGCAGAGTAGATAGAAAAGTTATACAGATAAATAGAGAAGAGATCTAGAGTTTATCATTGGGGATCATGTATTCTTAAAAGTAGCTCCCATGAAAGGTATCACGAGATTTGGAAAGAAAGGAAAACTCAGCCCAAGGTATGTCGGCCCATTTGAGATTCTCGAAAGAGTTGGTGATAAAGCTTATAGAGTGGCCTTACCTCCATCATTATCTAGTGTTCACAATGTTTTCCATGTGTCTATGTTGAGGAAGTACATTTCAAACCCCTCTCATGTGTTGAGTTATGAACCATTGGAATTGACTCCTAATTTAGCTTATGAAAAGAAACCATTTCAAATTTTGAATCAAAGGAAAAAGAGTTAAGAACGAACAAGATTCGACTTGTTAAAGTATTGTGGAGGAATCGTTCTATAGAAGAGGCCATGTGGGAAAGAGAAGAAGAAATGCAGAGAAAGTATCCAAAATTATTTGGTACGACAAATTTTGAGGACGAAATTTTTGTAAGGAAGGAAGGATTGTAAAGCCAATTCTCTCCTACATAGCTAATAATAAGCATCTTGCATAAATATGCATCTATTCACTACGCATTATCAAATTATGGCATACAAAAAATATGATTGCACGAACATGAATAATTGTTGCTATATGCTCCAGTTATGCTTTAACATGTATTAGTACATGAAATATGAGATCAAACTTTTATTTCTTGATTTAACATATTCCTTAAGTGCCTTTTTACAGTGAAAAGCTAGGTATCTCGGTTAAGGAAGATTGATATGTTGAACGGCCATGAAATGAACTATTTGTATTACTCCATACTAGTTATATGCTAAAGTGATTGTTTGCATAAATATTTACTTTAAATATGTCATATTTGGCTAAGAACTGAACGTATGCGAAATGGTGCAATTTGATTTGTAGGTTGACTAGGTTGCATGAAATCATTCTAAACCACATTGCACTTACTTATAACACTAAATCATCAAATTTTGTCATCTCCCTAGCCCATAAACGTGGCTTTTGGCATGAGAAGACACCAAGCATGATTTGTAGGCTAAGAACTGAACGTATACGAAATGGTGCAATTTGATTTGTAGGTTGACTAAGTTGCATGAAATCATTCTAAACCACATTGCACTTGCTTATAACAATAAATCATCAAATTTTGTCATCTCCCTAGCCCATAAATGTGGCTTTTGGCATGAGAAGACACCAAGCATGATGAAACCAATCATCACCCTCCACTTACCTCTCTTTGAAATATCAAAGAAGTCATTTTAGCCATATTTTCTTGTGAAAGCTCCTCAAAAATGACCAGCCCTTCTTCTCCAATGTTTCTCCCAAATTTATACACTCTCATACTAACAAATATTGAATTCAATCCATAGGAATCCATAGAACACATACTAGAACAAGTTTCCACCCTTTTAAGATTGAAAATTGTTGATTTTGAAACTTAATTCCAACTTAATCAAGGTATATTCTTTTTCAATATTTCTTACGATGAATTTGTAGTATCTTGGATGGTTACATATTTTAGTATATTTTTGTACGATTGAAAACTTAAGTAGGTTATACTAGAAGCCAAAACCAAGCTAGTTAAGCTAGTTTTTAGCAAAATTGATAGTCTTGTGAAATATGCTTAATTTACTTGTTTCTATTGATTTGGTAATGCTCATATTGTGTTGAAAGTGCCTACAAATGATTGTGAACAATTACAATTAAGTTGCTTAATAGAAGGTTACAATCAATTTAAGTTAGAATCGAGTTTATGTCATGTTAATTTGGATTGTTTGCATATTTTAGGGACTGCCCTAATATTGGTGTTTGAATTATTAGTGATTTAGTGGCTGCCCTAATGTTTAATGTCTTAAATTAGTAGTAAAATATGGAGTATGCATTATTTTTGAGGTCATGTAATTAATATGGAATTGTTTATAAAGGATTGAAAAGTGTATATGATTTTAATTAGAATAGATTATGTGATTTATTAAAAAGATATTGAAAGGTACATGATTTGATTATGTTAGGCCTTTAACACATCTCATTTCCAAAGAGATTGGCTTTTTCACTTAGCATAAAGTGGACTTGAGATAAGTTGAAACTTTCATTTGATGTATCACAAGAATTATATAATATTGTTCATGTTTTAATATGATTTTCATTATTTGTCAAATGATGTAATGTTTGATGCATTTATGGTTCATGAAACATGATACTATTAAGAATATAATGAGGTTTTTGACAAGGAAGTATGGTACATGATTGATGGTCTAGAAGACAAGGGATGTGGGAGGGACCAACAGACCCAACAAATGGTGGCAAATATTTAAGGTTGAAAAACTGGTATAGGGAAACCACAATGAATGAGTTAGAATACGGCTAATACCTGAGGTTAAAAGAATAAGTATGAAAACCCCGTATTATTTCTCTTATTAGCCAATTGTTATGAACAGGTTCCAAAAACCATGGTCTATCGCTATTAGTTAGGTATCACACTTCAAGGGCCCTAAAGAATGATTTATGAATGAAAGTTATTAAATTGAATAATGCATTTAATGATTTATTAGATGTGCATGTATGTTATTTGTTATTGCATCAGTTTCACCTTACTAAGCCTTTAGCTCATTAGATTCATGTGATAAAAGTGAAAACGTATAGGTTTAGAGGTTAATTGAGTCTCCAGAGCGGCCAGATAAGATTTGTTCATATGCCATGCTTCGAGCTATTTTGTAGCATATTTTGAAAACCCTGCTTTGTTTTCAAATAAGTCGCTTTGTTATGATTTTGTAAACAGATGTACTCATTTTTTATTTATGTATATGGTGTTTAAAATGAAATGAAACAACAAATGAATTCAAGTTCTTTCTCTTGTAACTAAAAAGGAGAACTTTTATCAAAATTATAACTCTAGTATTTAGGGAAAAGTTAAACATTTTCTTGACATAACTGTATCAATTTTGTTTAGGCTCTGCAGTTAGGTTAAGGAATGTTACAGAACATCAAAGACCAACAAGGTTGTTAAAGCCTTTGTTGATTCTAGAGTGGAAATGGGAGCATATTACAATGGACTTTGTACTTGGATTACCTAAAACTTAAAAGGGTTATAATTCCATATGGGTGATTTTTTATAGATTAACTAAATCAGCCTATTTTCTTCTAGTAAAATCCACATATAATAAGGACCAATATGCTCAACAATATATTAAAGAAATAGTCAGGTTACATGGAGTGCCAGTTTTAATAGTGTCCGATTGAGATCCTAAGTTTACATCTACATTTTGGAAAAGCTTACATAGCCATGGGAATAAAACTTGCATTTAGTACAATATTTCATTTCCAAAGTGATTGCCAATCAGAGAGGATTATTCAGATATTAGAGGATATGTGAAGAGCTTGTGTGCTAGATTTTCAAGGGAGTTAAGATGCAAAGCTTCTATTGGTGGAGTTTACTTATAATAATAGCTACCAATCAATAATTGGAATGGTATCTTATGAAGCATTGTAAGGAAGGAAATGTAGATCTCTAGTTCACTGGGATGAAGTTGGAGAATAAAGCCTACATGGTTCGAAAATAGTTCAACATACCTCTAAGGTAGTGGAGAAGATACGAGAGAGAATGAAGATCGCGCAAAGTAGACAGAAAAGTTATGCAAATAAATGGAGAAAAGATCTAGAGTTTGTCATTGGGGATCATGTGTTCTTAAAAGTAGCTCCCATGAAAGGTGTCTTGAGATTTGGAAAGAAAGGATCAGTCAGTCCAAGGTATGTTGGCCCATTCGAGATTATCGAAAGAGTTGGTGATAAAGCTTATTATAGAGTGGCCTTACCTCCATCATTATCTAGTGTTCACAATGGTTTCCAGGTTGAGGAAGTACATTTCAAACCCCTCTCACAATGATTGTTTACATAAATATTTACTTTAAATATGTCACATTTGGCTAAAAACTAAAAGTATGCGAAAAGGTGCAATTTGATTTGTAGGTTGACTAGATTACGTGAAATCATTCTAAATCACATTGCACTTGATTATAACACAAAAGCATCCATTTTTGTCATCTCCCTAGCCCATAAACGTTGCTCTTTGCATGAGTAGACACCAAATATGAGTCAACCAATCATCACCCTCCACCAACCTTTCTTTGAAATATCAAAGAAATCATTTTTAGCCATATTTTTTTGTGGAAGCCCCTCAAAAATGACCACCCCTTCTTCTAGAGAGTTTCTCCCAAATTTCTACACTCACATACTCACTAAAAATTGAATCCAATCCATAGGAATCCATAGAACACAAACTAGGACAAGTTTCTACCCTTTTAAGCTTGAAAACCATTGATTTTGGAGTTTAATTCCAATATAATCAAGGTATATTCCCTTTCATTGTTTCTTATGATGAATTTATGGCACCTTAGATGGTTACATGTTTTAGTATCTTTTTATATAAATGAAAACTCAAGTGGGATAGACTTGAAGCCAAAACCAAGCCAGTTAAGTTAGTTTCTAACAAAAATTGATAGCTTTATGAAATATGCTTAATTTACTTGTTTCTATTAATGTTGTAATGCTTATATTATGTTTGGAATTTCTATGAATGATTATGAACAGTAGCAATTAGTTTGCTTAATTGATGGTTAGAATTAATTTGAGTTAGCATCAAGTTTACCCCATGTTAATTTGGATGTTTTGAGATTGTGTTCAAGGTTTGGGGGCTGCCCTAATAGTGATTTAATGGCTGTTCTAATATTTAATGTCTTGAATTACTAGTAAATATGGAGTATGTATTATTTTTGAAGTAATGTAATCGATATGAAATTGTTTACAAATACGTATGATTTTAATTAGAAAAGATTATGTGATTTATTAAAAGGATATTGAAAGGTATATGATTTGATTATGTTAGGCCTTTCTTCCAAAGAGATTGACCTTTTCACTTAGCATAAAGCAGACTTGAGGTAAGTTGGAACTTTTATTTGTTGTATCACAAAAATTATATAATGTTGTTAATGTTTTAATGTGATTGTCATTATTTTTCAAATGAGGTAATGTTTGATGCATTCATAGTTCATGAAGCATGATACTATCAAAACTATAATGAGGTTTTTGAAAAGGATGTATGGTACTTGATAATGGTCGGGTAAGCAAAAGACGCGAGAGGGATTGGCGGACCCAACAAATGGTGACAAATACTTGAGGTTGAAAAATCAGTATAGGAAAGACACAATGAATGAGTTAGAATACAACTAATACCTGATGTTGACTGAGAGTCTTATGATTCTTGAAACATGTTGAGAGCAAGATGACATATATTTCATATTGAACATACCATTCATGAGCATTTACATATGCATGCGAGGCGTGCTTATGTGATGTTTTGGAGCGCCGCGAGTGTTACTTCTTGGAGGATTACCAGGGTTGACAGGGGGTGTGCCTCTGGTGGTCACGAGAGGGTGGACCACTGATTGTTCCCTTATTGACTCTGCCGGTGGGAAGACTTCTAGGGGATCACAGACAAAGACAGCGGATGGACTTCTGGTGATCCCAGGAGATGGCTCCTGGACTGAGTCAATTTATTTATGGCCATTGATTATTGATATTGTGCAGAGCTCTTTCAGGTACATAGTAGGTGGGCCAAGGGCCCAATAAAATGAAGTGATTTTAATAAAAACTCTTTGATTTATGAGTACTCAAATTTGACACATTTATAGCATCATATCTTAGAGATGAATTGCATGAGATTTCATATCATACTCTTGACATACATGATTTTTACTTATTATAGCGTTAGCTCATGTAGTTCATGCATTATAGGTGAGCATGGTGAGACTTGAGACCTTTGACTTACTGGGCTAGCAGTAGAGCTCCTACAGGCTTTCAAAGATAAATATACTTGGATGATGACCTGTTGGGCTATTTTGTGGGCTACGCTTTTGATTTTATAGTTTATTGTATTATTTTAGTAGTGTTATCCTGTATATCACTTTCAAAACTCCTTTGTGACAAAGAGTTTGAGTTTGTGATGATTTTGATAGACCTTGTTAATGTTTTAATAACTACCTATGTATATACAGTGTTACAGGATGTGAAAGCACTCTACTTTTATAAATATTTTGTCAAAATAAAAAAAAAGTTATACACATGCATACATGCACAAATTATGTTGCACCTGTTGTTTATATATATATATATGTATGTATACATATTGTTGGGAGGTTATGACAAAAGTTCAGTATCTTAATTAAGGAAGATTGATGTGTTGAATGGCTATGAAATGAATTATTTGTATTACTCCATACTTGTTACATTCTAAAGTGATTGTTTGCCTAAATATCTACTTAAAATGTCACATTTGGCTAAGAACTAAAACGTATGCAAAATGACGCAATTTGATTTGTAGATTGACTAGGTTGCGTGAAATCATTCTAAACCCCATTGCACTTGATTATAACACCAAAGCATCATTTTTTGTCATCTCCCTAGCCCATAAACATTGCTTTTGGCATGAGAAGACACCAAGCATGATGCAACCAATCATCACCCTCCACTTACCTCTTTTTGAAATGTCAAATAAGTTATTTTTAGCCTATTTTCTTGTGGAAGCTCCTCAAAAACGACCAGCGCTTCTTCTCCAAAGTTTCTCCCAAATTTCTACACTCTCATACTCACAAAAATTGAATTCAATCCATAGGAATTCATAGAACACAAACTAGAAAAGTTTCTACCCTTTTAAGCTTGAAAACTATTGATTTTGGAGTTTAATTCCAATCTAATCAAGGTCCCAAGAGCCTCCAATTCAGATTTTTTAGAGAGGGAGAGAAGATAAAACAAGCCAAGAAAGAAGAAGTAGAAGAGAAGAAGGGAAGAAGAAGAAGAGAGAATTCTTCTATGATTTGAGAAGAAGACATCTACAATTGGAGAAACTCATCATCTTTTAAGTTTTATTTCATTTTCCTCTTTTTCTCATTAATTATGTTCATGGATATAGTTAAGTTATCTTTCATTTTTACCATCATGAACTAATTTAATTTTCTAGGGTTATGATGTAATCTAATTAAGATGTTTTGAATATTTGTATCAATTCAATTCTTGATTTATTTTCAAGTTGAGTTTTTCTACATGGTTCCTAATGCTTTCAGTTATTTGGCCACTAATTGAATGATTTGTTAATCATATTGAACCGGGAGGTGATATATGTGTCTAGTTCTATGTGTAGAAAATCATAAATTGCAAGTGAGATAGAAATATACTTACATGTTTGTGTAGTCATGTTTGAGATCCATAAAACTTAATGAATTATTGATTGTTGTAATTCACATAGGAATATAGTGGGTTAGCAATTGATGATATTTTCATTAGACCTTGGGAGAGGCTAGTGGATAATTTAGGAATTCTCAACTATCACTTGGGAAATAAATTAAGATTGATGATATAAATTATTCAATTCAGACTAATTATGGTGAAATCATAAGCCTTGGCTTTTTAGTTTTTGAATTTCATCATGAGTTGATTTTGATTATTAGGTAGTTTAATTAGACTTAGTTTGTAATCATAAGAACCCATTTTCGTTTATTCAAATTGGCCAACACCAACAAATGTATCAGAAGTAAGGAGTTTCATGGGATTAGCAGGGTACTATCGATGATTTGTTTAGGGGTTTTCAAAGATAGCAACTCCATTAACAATGTTGATAAGAAAGAATGTGAAGTTCTTGTGGATCGATGCTTGTGAAAGAAGTTTTCAAGAATTGAAACATAAATTGACTACAAGTCATGTTCTTGCCATTTCAATAGGAACTGGTGGATTTGTGGTGAATAGTAATGCTTCAAAAAATGATTTGGGTGCTGTTTTGATGCAAAATGGGAAGGTTATTGCCTATGCTTCAAGGCAATTGAAAGAGTGAAAAAAATTACCCAACCCATGATTTAGAACTTCTCGCTGTGGTTTTTGCTTTGAAAATCTGGAGACATTATGTGTATGGTGAAAAGTGTGAGATTTACACAAATCATAAGAGTTTGAAGTACTTCTTTACCCAAAAGGAATTGAATATGAGACAACGGAGATGGTTAGAACTTGTGAAGGATTATGATTGCGTGATTAACTATCATCCTGGTAAAGCAAATGTGGTTGCAGATGCATTGAGTAGAAAATCCATGTCTTCTCTTTTTGTCATACAAAGCCAATATTATGGGATTTGCAAGGCTTAGAGCTTGAAATTGTAACTAACGGGAAAAAGTGTTCATTGTTAGCCTTAGTGTTGAGACTTACACTTCAAGATAGAATTAGAGGTCAAAAGGTGGATATGCAATTGTGTAGATTGAAAAGAAAGATTGATGGAAATAAGCCAGACTTCTCTGTTACCGATGATGGAATTATTCGATATAAAGGGAGATTGTGTGTGCCATTTGACAAGGCCATGAAAGGAGATATTTTAGAAAAAGCTCATACTACTCCCTACTCGTTACATCCAGGTAGCACAAAAATGTATAAAGACTTACAACAACATTATTGGTGGCCTAAAATAAAGAGAGATATAGAAAAATTTATAGTTGAATGTCTAACTTGCCAACAAGTTAAGATTGAACATCAAACACCATCAGGGTTGTTGAAGCCTTTGTTGATTCCAGAGTGGAAATGGGAGCACATAACAGTAGACTTTGTGCTTGGAATACCTAGAACTCAAAAAGGGTGTAATTCCATATAGGTGATTGCTGATAGATTAACTAAATCAGCCCATTTTCTTCCAGTGAAATCCACATACAATATGGACCAATATGCTCAACAATATATTAAAAAGATAGTCAGGTTACATGGGGTGCCAGTTTCAATAGTGTCCGACAGAGATCCTAAGTTTACATCTATATTTTGGAAGATCTTACACCACTGGGAACAAAACTTGCATTTAGTACAACATTTCATCCACAAAGTGATGGGCAATTAGAGAGGGTTATTCAGATATTAGAGGATATGTTAAGAGCTTGTGTGTTAGATTTTCAAGGGAGTTGGGATGCGAAGCTTCCATTAGTGGAGTTTACTTATAATAATAGCTACCAATCAACAATTGGAATGGCGCCTTATGAAGCATTGTATGGAAGGAAATGTAGATCTCTAGTTCATTGGATAAAGTAGGAGAATGAAGCCTACTTAGTCCAGAAATAGTTCAACATACCGCTAAGGTAGTGGAAAAGATAACGAGAGAGAATGAAGATCGCACAGAGTAGAAAACAAATTTATGCAGATAAATGGAGAAAAGATCTACAGTTTGCCATTGGAAATCATGTGTTCTTAAAAGTATCTCCCATGAAAGGTGGAAAGAAAGGAAAACTCAGCCCAAGGCATGTCGCCCCATTTGAGATTCTTGAAAAAGTTGGTGATAAAGCTTATAGAGTGGCCTTACCTCTGTCATTGTCTAGTATCCACAATGTTTTCCATGTGTCTATGTTGAGGAAGTACATTTCAAACCCCTCTCATGTGTTGAGTCATGAACTATTGGAATTGACTCTTGATTTAGCCTATGAAGAGAAACTAGTGCAAATTTGGATTAGAAGGAGAAAGAGTTGAGAACGAAAAAGATTCGACTTGTTAAAGTACTGTGTAGGAATCATTCTGTAGAAGAGGCTATGTAGGAAAGAGTAGAAGAAATGCAGAGTAAGTATCCAAAATTTTGGTACGTCAAATTTCAAGGAAATTTTTTATAAGGAATGAAGGATTGTAATGCCCAATTATCTCCTACATAGCTAATAATAATCATCTTGCATGAATATGCATCTAATCAATACACATTATTGGATTATGGTATATAAATAGCATGATTCCACAAACATGAATAATTGTTACTATATGCTCCACTTATGATTTCACATGCGCTAGTACATGAAATATGAGATCAAACTTTTGTTTTTTTGATTAACATATTACTTAAGTGACTTTTTGCAGTGAGAAGCTTGGTATCTCGATTAAGGAAGATTGATGTGTTGAATGACCATGAAATAAATTATTTCTATTGCTCCATACTTGTTACATTCTAAAGTGATTATTTGCCTAAATATTTTCTTGAAATATGTTACATTTGGCTAAGAACTAAAAGTATGCAAAATGGTGCAATTTGATTGGTAGGTTGACTAGGTTTGTATGAAATCATTCTAAACCACACTACACTTGATTATAACACCACAGCATCAATTTTTGTCACCTCCTTAGCTCATAAACGTGGCTCTTGCATGAGAGGACACCAAGCATGAGTCAACCTATCATAACCCTCCACTTATCTCTCTTTGAAATGTCAAGAAAAACATTTTCATCCATATTTTCTTGTGGAAGCTTCTAAAAACCGACCAACCCTTCTTCTTCTAAAATTCTCACAATTTTCTACACTCTCTTATTCACCAAAATTGAAACACAAACTAGAACAAGTTTCCACCCTTTTAACCTTGAAAACCATTGATTGTGAGGCCTCCAATTTAATCAAGGTATATTCTTTTTTAATGTTTCTTATGATGAATTTGTAGTATCTTGGATGGTTACATATTTTAGTATGTTTCTGTAAGAATGAAAACTCAAGTGGGATAGATTTCAAGCTAAAACCAAGCTAGTTACGCTAGTTTCTAGCAAAATTGATATTCTTGGGAAATATTATTAATTTACTTGTTTTTATTAATCTTGTAATGCTTATATTGTGTTTGGAAGTGCCTACAAATGATTGTGAACAATAGCAATTTGTTTGCTTAATTGAAGGTTAGAATCAATTTAAATTAGAACCAAGTTTACATCATTTTTAATTCAGATTGTGGTCATATTTTGTGGGTTGCCCGAATAATTATGTTTGAATTATTAGTTATTTAATGGTTTTCCTAATGTTTAATGTCTTGAATTAGTAGTAAAATAAGAAGTATGCATTATTTTTAAGATTATGTAATTGATATGGAATTGTTATAAAAAGATTAAAAAGTGAATATGATTTTAACTAGAATAGACTATATGATTTATAAAAAAGATATTAAAAGGTACATGATTTGATTATGTCATACCTTTAACACATTCTATCTTCCAAAGAGAATGACCTTTTCACTTAGCACAAAGTGAACTTGAGGTACGTTCAAACTTTCATTTGCTATATCACAAGAATTATATAATATTGTTTATGTTTAATGTGATTGTCAAATGATATAATATTTGATGCATTTATGGTGTATGAAGCATGATACTATTAAGAATATAATGAGGCTTTTGAAAAGGAAGTATGGTACTTGATTAATGGTCGGGTAGGTAAGGGATGCAGGAGGGACTGGCGGACCCAACAAATGGTAACAAATACTTGAGGTTGAAAAATTGGTATAGGAAAGCCACAATGAATGAGATAGAATTGGACTAATACCTGAGGTTGAAAGATCAAGAATGAAAACCCTGTATTATTTCTCTTATTGGTCAATCATTATGAATAGATTTTGAAAACCATGGTCTATATCACTATAAGTTAGTTACCACATTTCAAGGACCCTAAATAATAATTTATGAAAGAAAGTTATTAAATTGAATAATTCATTTAATTATTTATGTGATTTGCATGTACGTTATTTGTTATTACATCAGTTGTACCTTACTGAGCCTTTAGCTCATTAGATTCATGTTGCAGGTGGAAATGTATAGGTTTAGAGGTTGACTGAGTTTCCAGAGCGTCCGGACAGAGATTTTTTCATATGCCATATTTCAAGCTGTTTTGCAGCCTATTTTGAAAACTCTATTTTGTTTTTTAAATAAGCCGCTCTATTATGGTTTTGTAAATAAATGTATGCAATTTTGATTTATATGGTGTGTTTAAAACGATTCAAGTTCTTTATTAAAAGCATAACTCTAGTATTGATGAAAAGTTAACATTTCTTGACCTAACGGTATTAGCTTGTTTAGGCTCTACAGTTAGGTCGTACAAGCTGATAATGCTATTTTTGGCATAATTCCAAATGGTCGTACATTTAACATTGAATGAGAAAACAAATGCGTAGGACAATCATTCAAAATTCGTGTCAGACTTATGTCCCTAACAAAATCTAAAGCTTAACGTACCACTGTAGGGGATGAGGATTGCTTTAGGAATAGATCCACAAGTTTACACAATAACATTGATGTTTTAGAAAAAACAAATGGACATGATTGGAAGAGATACATACGCGACAAAAGACATGTAATTGCTATCTTTGGAAAAATATCAAACGGAGTTATATTTTACCATATGATTAGTTCATAATATAGGCACATAGATGTGAATCTCTTCTTGAACTCAAGACATGCACTGCAAAATTGGGAAGAAGTTTTATATGATAGAAATATCAAAGACTGATTCAAATTGGGTAGAACTCACCCATGTGTAAATTGTACAATAATAATGCTATTAGCTCCACATTGAGCTAAAATAAACATCGACTCAATAAATAACACAAATAAGAATAAGGCTAACTAAATGAGATTTGTTTTTTTCCAGAATTTCAAATTTTGTGGAGCAGAACCACTTGAACTTTCTGTGGAACTAAATGAAATGCCATTTTTTCCGGAATTATTTTGCGGAGGACAACCATGTGAACGTTCCCTGGAACTTTAAGTTCTTAATGAGCCAATATAAGCTTCATTCACAAACTTTGATTGCTTTTATAATCACCCCCATATGTAACTTAAAACAAAACATTGTTATTGCTAATGTTTAATAAGAAATATATATCAACTTAAAGGGAATATAAGCATACAAGGCCAAGAGCATGTATTGTTACCTTGTGGGGAACTTCAACAG
>CM033114.1:14643154-14687206 GCA_019321725.1 Paulownia fortunei
GCTCCACAAGTTTACACCATGGCATTGAGTTTAAGAAGCAATAGAATGACTTGATTGGAACAAAGATACATATGAGGCAAAAGGCATGTAATTGTTATCTTATGAAAAACTTCGAACGGAGTTATATTTTACCATGGGAATTGTAATGCCCAATTCTCTCCTACATAGCCAATAATAAGCATCTTACATGAATTTACATCTAATCACTACGCATTATCGGATTATGGCATACAAATAGCATGATTGCACGAACATGAATAATTGTTGCCATATGCTCCAGTTATGCTTTAACATGCATTAGTACATGAAATATGAGAACAAACTTTTGTTTCTTGATTTAACATATTTCTTAAGTGCCTTTTTACATCTGTTTACAAAGCCATAACAGTGCGACTTATTTAAAAACAAAACAGAGTTTTCAAAATATGCTACAAAATAGCTCGAAGCATGGCATATGAACAAATCTCTATCTGACCGCTCTTGAGACTCAGTCAACCTCTAAACCTGTATATTTCCATCTGGATCACATGAATCTAATGAGCTAAAGGCTCAGTAAGATAAAATTGAAACAATAACAAATAGACGACATGCAAATCACATAATGATTAAATGCATTATTCAATTTAATAACTTTCTTTCATAAATCATTATTTAGGACTCCAGCTTGTCTGAATGCAAGGTTATGTGCAGCTAGGATTGTTGGTGCATTGCTTTTACCTCGATAAACAAAAATGAGAACTGGCTGTGAATTCTTTGGCAAAGATATATCGTTCATTCCATCAGAATCAAGATATCCATTGTCTCAGACATCAGAAGAACGAACAAACGAAAGGTAGTGTACTTTCTTCATGCAGGGAGAGGTTAGAAAATTAATCTTTATCTTGAC
Source organism: Paulownia fortunei (assembly GCA_019321725.1). NCBI lineage: Eukaryota > Viridiplantae > Streptophyta > Magnoliopsida > Lamiales > Paulowniaceae > Paulownia > Paulownia fortunei. The sequence continues at coordinate 14,644,041 of CM033114.1, forward strand.
CGAAACTAGAGTTAAAGAATGTACTAACTGGTTCACGCTTTAATGCTTGTCTAAAGAACAAAACTAGAAAGGGAAAATTCAATTATGACATCTAATGTACAAATTATTTTAGTGTAATCTACTCTCTGCAGTCAAGGTAAGACATTAGCAAACAGAATCATTGAATGAATATTAAGTACAAGGAAGTAAATAATATGAGAATCCTATCTTTGTTCCACTAGTACTTTAATTAAAAATGTATACATTAGTTTGACAATGGAAACACAGCGATTAATGTTATGCCTTTATTCAGGAACAAAGTGGTGGATATGGCTAGTTGCGGCAGTTGGTGGAACATTACTATTATTGAGCATCTTCTGGTGTTTTAAAGAAAATATTTCGAAGGAAAAGGTGAGAACTAGGTCAAACCAAGTCAGTTTTTTATTGATGATCTTAGATCCATTTAAGTTTGCGTTTTATATTTGCAATTTAGGTAAAGAGAACGCAGCAGCAGAAGTTCTGTTACATGAATGGCAGACACAAATACCTCCAGGACAATACAGTGGAGCAATTGATAAAATAGACAAGAAGATGAATCAAGTTCACATATTTAGTTTTGAGAACCTAGAGATGGCGACGGAACAAGTTCTCTACTGCAAATAAGCTTGGAGAGGGTGGCTTTTGATCAGTTTATAAGGTATAATTACTGGAAAATGGGGTATCTAAAGGTGACCTAAATATGTATACCAATTAGTTAAATCTTCAGGGAAGATTGCCAAGTGGACAAGAGATAGCCCTAAAAAGACTTTCAAGAAGCTCTGGACAAGGATTGTTGGAGTTCAAGAATGAGATTCTGTTGATAGCTAAACTGCAACATGATAATCTTGTCAAACTTTTAGGCTGCTGCGTGAAAGGGCAAGAAAAGATTTGTGTACGAGTATATGCCCAACAGAAGCTTGGATTCCTTCCTTTTTGGTATGTGTTTAACAGCTCGAATCGATATGCCATGATTTTAAGTTTGCTTTAATTTAGAAGTTGCTCTAACAATTATTCATGTCCGTATAATTATGCTATTTGTATGCCATAATCCGATAATGCGTAATTGATTAGATGAATATTCATGCAGGATGCTTATTATTTGCTATGTAGGAGAGAATTGGGCATTACATTATCTCTGGCGGTGCATGGCACATACTTGCAACCCCTTTCAAATTTTCGCATATAATCACATACATTCATCCTCCTTGTTTTAACTCCTAGATTTCTTTTACTTTGAGTGACCTAGCATCCCTGGTGAAATACTTATCATGAAAGATTATTTTAAACCTCTCCCAAGTTAGCTCTTCCATATTCAGTGCAAGCTTAGCTCCGTCCCACCAGTTCTAGCATCCTTATTCAATATGAAAATTGCATAGAGTACCTTCTCAGCATCGTCAATTCACATGTAGTCAAACATAGTGTCCAATGATTTCACCCATTCCTCTGCAACCACGCGATCAGACCCACCATTAAAATCAATAGGCTCCATCTTTCTAAATTTCTCATATACAGCTCGTGAAGTATTATGTCGAGCTTGTGGTGGAGAAAGTTGTTGATTCTTGGCTTCTTTGTTGCATATCTAGCAATTGTTGTATCTATTCACCATGCATTCTAGTTTGTTGTTGAATGAGATTAATCAAATTATTCACCAAACTATTATTACCCTCGCAATCATCCATTGTCTTTCTAGGACAAGAAGGGATGGTCATTTTTGAAGAGCTTTCACAAGAAAATATGGCTAAAATGACTTCTTTGACATTTCAAAGAGCGGTAAGTGGAGGGTGATGATTGGTTTCATCATGCTTGGTGTCTTCTCATGCCAAAAGCCACGTTTATGGGCTAGGGAGATGGCAAAAATTGATGATTTGGTGTTATAATCAAGTACAATGTGGTTTAGAATGATTTCATGCAACCTAGTCAACCTACAAATCAAATGCAACCATTTCGCATGCTTTTAGTTCTTAGCTAAATGTGACATATTTAAAGTAAATATTTATGCAAACAATCACTTTGTCATATAACTAATATGGAGTAATACGAATAATTCATTTCATGGCCATTCAACACATCAATCTTCCTTAATCGAGATACCGAGATTTTACTGTAAAAGGCACTTAAGGAATATGTTAAATCAAGAAACAAAAGTTTGATCTCATATTTCATGTACTAATTCATGTTAAAACAATCATCACCCTCCACTTACCGCTCTTTGAAATGTCAAAGAAGTCATTTTAGCCATATTTTCTTGTGAAAGCTCTTCAAAAATGACCATCCCTTCTTCTCCAAAGTTTCTCCCAAATTTCTACACTCTCATACTCACAAAAATTGAATTCAAACCATAGAAATCCATAGAACACATACTAGAACAAGTTTCCACCCTTTTAAGCTTGCAAAACGTTGATTTTCAAGCTTAATTCCAACTTAATCAAGGTATATTCTTTTTCAATGTTTCTTATGATGAATTTGTAGTATCTTGGATGGTTACATGTTTTAGTACATTTTTTTTTATTGAAAACTTAAGTTACACTTGAAGCCAAAACCAAGCTAGTTAAGCTAGTTTTTAGCAAAAAATGATAAAGTCTTGTGAAATATGCTTAATTTACTTGTTTCTCTTGATTTGGTAATGCTTATATGTGTTTGAAGGTGCCTACAAATGATTGAAAAGTGTAATATGATTTTAATTAGAATAGATTGTGGGATTATTAAAAGGATATTGAAAGGTACATGATTTGATTATGTTAGGCCTTTAATACATCTCATTTCTAAAGATGTTGGCCGTTTCACTTAGCATAAAGCGGACTTGAGGTAAGTTGAAACTTTCATTTGATGTATCACAAGAATTATATAATGTTGTTCATGTTTTAATGTGATTGCCATTATTTGTCAAATGATGTAATGCTTGAAACATTTTATGGTTTATGAAGCATGATACTGTTAAGAATATAATGAGGTTTTCGAAAAGGATGTATCGTACATGATTGATGGTCTGGTAGACAAGGGATGCGGGAGGGACCGACGAACCCAACAAATGGTGGCAAATACTTGAGGTTGAAATACCAAGTTGAGAAATAAACCCGTAGTTGTATTTTTTCTTAGTGGCCAATCATTATGAACAGGTTTCGAAAATCACGGTCTATCGCTATTAGTTAGGTACCACACTTCAAGGGCCTAAAGAATGATTTATGAATGAAAAATATTAAATTCAATGATGCATTTAATGATTTATGAGATGTTCATGTATGCTATTTGTTATTGCATCAGTTTCACCATACTGAGCCTTTAACTTATTAGATTCATGTGATGCAAGTGGAAATGTATAGGTTTAGAGGTTGACTGAGTCTCTAGAGCGGCCGGACAGAGATTTGTTCATATGCCATGCTTCGAGCTATTTTGTAGCATGTGTTGAAAATCATGTTTTATTTTTCAATAAGTCGCTCTGTTATGATTTTGTAAACATGTGAGTTAAACACATGTACTCATTTTTTATTTATGTAAATGGTGTATTTAAAATAAAATGAAAGAACAAATGAATTCAAGTTTTTTTCTCTTATAGCTAAAAAGGGGAACTTTTATTAAAATCGTAACTCTAGTATTAAAGAAAAGTTAACATTTCTTGATTTAACTGTATCAGTTTGTCTAGCTTCTGTAGTTAGGTTAAGGGGGTGTTACAGTTTATTGTATCAAAGTGAAGGTTTAGTCGTTCCTGAAAACAGAAGAAGGCATATGAACATATCCTGTCTGGGAAACTCAGTCGATTATTTTTATTTTTTCTTTTATGTTTACTTGATTAGATTTCATTTTATGTTATTGTCATTATTATGCATTTATTATTGGCTAATGAATGGAATGAGATTGGGCAATAAATATCAGTCATGGCACCAAAAAGAAAGACAATGGATGATTACGAGGGTAATAATAGTTTGGTGAATAATTTGATTAATCTCATTCAACAACAAACTAGAATGCATGGTGAATAGATACAACAATTGCTAGATATGCAACAAAGAAGCCAAGAATCAGCAACTTTCTCCACCACAAGCTCGACATAATACTTCACAAGCTGTATATGAGAAATTTAGAAAGATGGAGCCTATTGATTTTAATGGTGGGTCTGATCGCGTGGTTGCAGAGGAATGGGTGAAATCATTGGACACTATGTTTGACTACATGTGAATTGACGATGCTGAGAAGGTACTCTATGCAATTTTCATATTGAATAAGGATGCTAGAACTTGGTGGGACGGAGCTAAGCTTGCACTGAATATGGAAGAGCTAACTTGGGAGAGGTTTAAAATAATCTTTCATGATAAGTATTTCACCAGGGATGCTAGGTCACTCAAAGTAAAAGAAATCTAGGAGTTAAAACAAGGAGGGATGAATGTATGTGATTATATGCGAAAATTTGAAAGGGGTTGCAAGTATGTGCCATGCACCGCCAGAGATAATGTAATGCCCAATTCTCTCCTACATAGCAAATAATAAGCATCTTGCATGAATATTCATCTAATCAATACGCATTATCGGATTATGGCATACAAATAGCATAATTATACGGACATGAATAATTGTTACTATATGCTCCAGTTATGCTTTAACATGTATTAGTACATGAAATATGAGATCAAACTTTTGTTTTTTGATTCAACATATTCCTTAAGTGCCTTTTTGCAGTGAAAAACTCGGTATCTTGGGTAAAGAAGATTGATGTGTTGAATGGCCATGAAATGAATTATTTGTATTGCTCCATACTTGTTACATTCTAAAGTGATTATTTGCCTAAATATTTGCTTGAAATATGTTACATTTGGCTAAGAACTAAAAGTATGCAAAATGGTGCAATTTGATCAGTTGGTTGACTAGGTTGCATAAAATCATTCTAAACCACATTGCACTTGATTATAATATCAAATCATCAATTTTTGTCATCTCTCTAGTCCACAAACGTGGCTTTTGGCATGAGAAGACACCAATCATGATGCAACCAATCATCACCCTCCACTTCCTCTATTTGAAATGTCAAAGAAGTCATTTTTAGCCTATTTTCTTGTGGAAGCTCCTCAAAAACTACCAGCCATTCTTCTCCAAAGTTTCTCCCAAATTTCTACACTCTCATATTCACAAAAATTGAACTCAATCCATAAGAATACATAGAACACAAACTAGAACAAGTTTCCACCCTTTTAATCTTGAAAACCGTTGATTTTTAAGTTTAATTCCAATCTAATCAAGGTATATTCTTTTTCAATGTTTCTTATGATGAATTTATGGTATCTTGGATGGTTACATGTTTTAGTATCTTTTTGTATGATTGAAAACTTAATTGGGTTAAACTTGAAGCCAAAACCAAGCTAGTTAAGCTAGTTTCTAACAAAATCGACAGTCTTGTGAAATATGCTTAATTTACTTATTAATCTTGTAATGCTTATATTGTGTTTGGAATTTCCTATGAATGATTGAAAACAATAGCAATTAGTTTGCTTAATTGAAAGTTACAATCAATTTAGGTTAGAATCGAGTGTACGTCATGTTAATTTAAATTGTGCGCATGTTTTGGAGCTGCCCTAATAAATTATGTTTGAATTATTAGTTATTTAATGGCTGCCCTAATGTTTAATGTCTTGAATTAGTAGTCAAATATGGAGTATGCATTGTTTTTAAGGTTATGTAATTGATATGAAATTGTTTACAAAAGATTGAAAAGTGTATATGATTTTAACTAGAATAGACAAAATGATTTATAAAAAGGATATTAAATGGTACATGATTTGATTATGTTAGGCCTTTAACACATCCTATCTTCCAAAGAGATTGACATTTTCACTTAGCACAAAGTGGACTTGAGGTAAGTTGAAACTTTCATTTTCTGTATCACAAGAATCATATAATGTTGTTCGTGTTTTAATGTCATTGTCACTATTTGTCAAATGATGTAATGTTTGATGCATTTATGGTTTATGAAGCATGATACTATTAAGAATATAATGAGGTTTTTTGAAAAGGAACTATGGTACTTGATTGATGGTTGGGTAGACAGGGACGCGGGAGGACCGGCGGACCCAACAAATGGTGGCAAATACTTGAGGTTGAAAAACTGGTATATGAAAGCCACAGTGAATGAGATAGAATACGTCTAATACATAAGGTTGAAAGACCAAGTATGGAAACCCCTTATTAGTTCTCTTATTGGCCAATCATTATGAATAGGTTCTGAAAACCACAGTTTATCACTATTAGTTAGGTACCACACTTCAAGGGTCCTAAATAATGATTTATGAAAGAAAGTTATTAAATTGAATAATGCATTTAATCATTATGTGATTTGCATGTCGTCTATTTGTTATTGTTTCAATTTTATCTTACTGAGCCTTTAGCTCATTAGATTCATGTGATCCAGATGGAAATATACAGGTTTAGAGGTTGACTGAGTCTCAAGAGCGGCAGATAGAGATTTGTTCATATGCCATGCTTCGAGCTATTTTGTAGCATATTTTGAAAACTCTGTTTTGTTTTTAAATAAGTCGCACTGTTATGGCTTGTAAACAGATGTAAAAAGGCACTTAAGAATATGTTAAATCAAGAAACAAAAGTTTGTTCTCATATTTCATGTACTAATGCATGTTAAAGCATAACTGGAGCATATGGCAACAATTATTCATGTTCGTGCAATCATGCTATTTGTATGCCATAATCCGATAATGCGTAGTGATTAGATGTAAATTCATGTAAGATGCTTATTATTGGCTATGTAGGAGAGAATTGGGCATTACAATCCCCATGGTAAAATATAACTCCGTTCGAAGTTTTTCATAAGATAACAATTACATGCCTTTTGCCTCATATGTATCTTTGTTCCAATCAAGTCATTCTATTGCTTCTTAAACTCAATGCCATGGTGTAAACTTGTGGAGCTATTCCACAAGTGATCCTCATCCCAGAACATAGATAGTATAGTGGTATGTTAAGATTCTAAATTTGCTGGTGACAGAGTCTAACATGAATTTTGAATGTGTAATGCCCAATTCTTTCCTATATAGCCAATAATAAGCTTCTTGCATTAATATGCATCTAATCAATACGCATTATCGGATTACGGCATACAAATAGCATGATTGCACGAACATGAATAATTGTTACTATATCCTCCAAATATGCTTTAACATGAATTAGTACATGAAATATGAGATCAAACTTTTGTTTCTTGATTTAACATATTCCTTAAGTGCCTTTTACAGTAAAAATCTCGGTATCTCGATTAAGGAAGATTGATGTGTTGAATGGCCATGAAATGAATTATTCGTATTACTCCATATTAGTTATATGACAAAGTGATTGTTTGCATAAATATTTACTTTAAATATGTCACATTTGGCTAAGAACTAAAAGCATGCGAAATGGTGCAATTTGATTTGTAGGTTGACTAGGTTGCATGAAATCATTCTAAACCACATTGTACTTGATTATAACACCAAATCATCAATTTTTGCCATCTCCCTAGCCCATAAACGTGGCTTTTGGCATGAGAAGACACCAAGCATGATGAAACCAATCATCACCCTCCACTTACCGCTCTTTGAAATGTCAAAGAAGTCATTTTAGCCATATTTTCTTGTGAAAGCTCTTCAAAAATGACCATCCCTTCTTCTCCAAAGTTTCTCCCAAATTTCTACACTCTCATACTCACAAAAATTGAATTCAAACCATAGAAATCCATAGAACACATACTAGAACAAGTTTCCACCCTTTTAAGCTTGCAAAACGTTGATTTTCAAGCTTAATTCCAACTTAATCAAGGTATATTCTTTTTCAATGTTTCTTATGATGAATTTGTAGTATCTTGGATGGTTACATGTTTTAGTACATTTTTTTTTATTGAAAACTTAAGTTACACTTGAAGCCAAAACCAAGCTAGTTAAGCTAGTTTTTAGCAAAAAATGATAGTCTTGTGAAATATGCTTAATTTACTTGTTTCTCTTGATTTGGTAATGCTATAATTGTGTTTGAAGGTGCCTACAAATGATTGAAAAGTGTAATATATTTTAATTAGAATAGAATTGGATGTGTGATTTATTAAAGATATTGAAATGTACATGATTTGATTATGTTAGGCTTTAATACATCTCATTTCTAAAGATGTTGGCCGTTTCACTTAGCATAAAGCGGACTTGAGGTAAGTTGAAACTTTCATTTGATGTATCACAAGAATTATATAATGTTGTTCATGTTTTAATGTGATTGCCATTATTTGTCAAATGATGTAATGCTTGAAACATTTTATGGTTTATGAAGCATGATACTGTTAAAATATAATGAGGTTTTCGAAAAGGATGTATCGTACATGATTGATGGTCTGGTAGACAAGGGATGCGGGAGGGACCGACGAACCCAACAAATGGTGGCAAATACTTGAGGTTGAAAAACCGGTATAGGAAAGCCACAGTGAATGAGTTAGAATATGGCTAATACCTGAGGTTGAAATACCAAGTACGGAAAACCCGTATTGTTTCTCTTAGTGGCCAATCATTATGAACAGGTTTCGAAAATCACGGTCTATCGCTATTAGTTAGGTACCACACTTCAAGGGCCCTAAAGAATGATTTATGAATGAAAAATATTAAATTCAATGATGCATTTAATGATTTATGAGATGTTCATGTATGCTATTTGTTATTGCATCAGTTTCACCATACTGAGCCTTTAACTTATTAGATTCATGTGATGCAAGTGGAAATGTATAGGTTTAGAGGTTGACTGAGTCTCTAGAGCGGCCGGACAGAGATTTGTTCATATGCCATGCTTCGAGCTATTTTGTAGCATGTGTTGAAAATCATGTTTTATTTTTAAATAAGTCGCTCTGTTATGATTTTGTAAACATGTGAGTTAAACACATGTACTCATTTTTTATTTATGTAAATGGTGTATTTAAAATAAAATGAAAGAACAAATGAATTCAAGTTTTTTTCTCTTATAGCTAAAAAGGGGAACTTTTATTAAAATCGTAACTCTAGTATTAAAGAAAAGTTAACATTTCTTGATTTAACTGTATCAGTTTGTCTAGCTTCTGTAGTTAGGTTAAGGGGGTGTTACAGTTTATTGTATCAAAGTGAAGGTTTAGTCGTTCCTGAAAACAGAAGAAGGCATATGAACATATCCTGTCTGGGAAACTCAGTCGATTATTTGTTTATTTTCTTTTATGTTTACTTGATTAGATTTCATTTTATGTTATTGTCATTATTATGCATTTATTATTGGCTAATGAATGGAATGAGATTGGGCAATAAATATCAAGTCATGGCACCAAAAAGAAAGACAATGGATGATTACGAGGGTAATAATAGTTTGGTGAATAATTTGATTAATCTCATTCAACAACAAACTAGAATGCATGGTGAATAGATACAACAATTGCTAGATATGCAACAAAGAAGCCAAGAATCAGCAACTTTCTCCACCACAAGCTCGACATAATACTTCACAAGCTGTATATGAGAAATTTAGAAAGATGGAGCCTATTGATTTTAATGGTGGGTCTGATCGCGTGGTTGCAGAGGAATGGTGAAATCATTGGACACTATGTTTGACTACATGTGAATTGACGATGCTGAGAAGGTACTCTATGCAATTTTCATATTGAATAAGGATGCTAGAACTTGGTGGGACGGAGCTAAGCTTGCACTGAATATGGAAGAGCTAACTTGGGAGAGGTTTAAATAATTTATGATACAAGGAGGGATGAAATGTAGTGATGAATATGTGAAAATTTGAAAGGGGTTGCAAGTATGTGTGCCATGCCAATTCTCTCCTACATAGCAAATAATAAGCATCTTGCATGAATATTCATCTAATCAATACGCATTATCGGATTATGGCATACAAATAGCATAATTATACGGACATGAATAATTGTTACTATATGCTCCAGTTATGCTTTAACATGTATTAGTACATGAAATATGAGATCAAACTTTTGTTTTTTGATTCAACATATTCCTTAAGTGCCTTTTTGCAGTGAAAAACTCGGTATCTTGGGTAAAGAAGATTGATGTGTTGAATGGCCATGAAATGAATTATTTGTATTGCTCCATACTTGTTACATTCTAAAGTGATTATTTGCCTAAATATTTGCTTGAAATATGTTACATTTGGCTAAGAACTAAAAGTATGCAAAATGGTGCAATTTGATCAGTTGGTTGACTAGGTTGCATAAAATCATTCTAAACCACATTGCACTTGATTATAATATCAAATCATCAATTTTTGTCATCTCTCTAGTCCACAAACGTGGCTTTTGGCATGAGAAGACACCAATCATGATGCAACCAATCATCACCCTCCACTTCCTCTATTGGAAATGTCAAAGAAGTCATTTTTAGCCTATTTTCTTGTGGAAGCTCCTCAAAAACTACCAGCCATTCTTCTCCAAAGTTTCTCCCAAATTTCTACACTCTCATATTCACAAAAATTGAACTCAATCCATAAGAATACATAGAACACAAACTAGAACAAGTTTCCACCCTTTTAATCTTGAAAACCGTTGATTTTTAAGTTTAATTCCAATCTAATCAAGGTATATTCTTTTTCAATGTTTCTTATGATGAATTTATGGTATCTTGGATGGTTACATGTTTTAGTATCTTTTTGTATGATTGAAAACTTAATTGGGTTAAACTTGAAGCCAAAACCAAGCTAGTTAAGCTAGTTTTAACAAAATCGACAGTCTTGTGAAATATGCTTAATTTACTTATTAATCTTGTAATGCTTATATTGTGTTTGGAATTTCCTATGAATGATTGAAAACAATAGCAATTAGTTTGCTTAATTGAAAGTTACAATCATTTAGGTTAGAATCGAGTGTACGTCATGTTAATTTAAATTGTGCGCATGTTTTTGGGAGCTGCCCTAATAAATTATGTTTGAATTATTAGTTATTTAATGGCTGCCCTAATGTTTAATGTCTTGAATTAGTAGTCAAATATGGAGTATGCATTGTTTTTAAGGTTATGTAATTGATATGAAATTGTTTACAAAAGATTGAAAAGTGTATATGATTTTAACTAGAATAGACAAAATGATTTATAAAAAGGATATTAAATGGTACATGATTTGATTATGTTAGGCCTTTAACACATCCTATCTTCCAAAGAGATTGACATTTTCACTTAGCACAAAGTGGACTTGAGGTAAGTTGAAACTTTCATTTTCTGTATCACAAGAATCATATAATGTTGTTCGTGTTTTAATGTCATTGTCACTATTTGTCAAATGATGTAATGTTTGATGCATTTATGGTTTATGAAGCATGATACTATTAAGAATATAATGAGGTTTTTTGAAAAGGAACTATGGTACTTGATTGATGGTTGGGTAGACAGGGACGCGGGAGGAACCGGCGGACCCAACAAATGGTGGCAAATACTTGAGGTTGAAAAACTGGTATATGAAAGCCACAGTGAATGAGATAGAATACGTCTAATACATAAGGTTGAAAGACCAAGTATGGAAACCCCTTATTAGTTCTCTTATTGGCCAATCATTATGAATAGGTTCTGAAAACCACAGTTTATCACTATTAGTTAGGTACCACACTTCAAGGGTCCTAAATAATGATTTATGAAAGAAAGTTATTAAATTGAATAATGCATTTAATCATTATGTGATTTGCATGTCGTCTATTTGTTATTGTTTCAATTTTATCTTACTGAGCCTTTAGCTCATTAGATTCATGTGATCCAGATGGAAATATACAGGTTTAGAGGTTGACTGAGTCTCAAGAGCGGCAGATAGAGATTTGTTCATATGCCATGCTTCGAGCTATTTTGTAGCATATTTTGAAAACTCTGTTTTGTTTTTAAATAAGTCGCACTGTTATGGCTTTGTAAACAGATGTAAAAAGGCACTTAAGGAATATGTTAAATCAAGAAACAAAAGTTTGTTCTCATATTTCATGTACTAATGCATGTTAAAGCATAACTGGAGCATATGGCAACAATTATTCATGTTCGTGCAATCATGCTATTTGTATGCCATAATCCGATAATGCGTAGTGATTAGATGTAAATTCATGTAAGATGCTTATTATTGGCTATGTAGGAGAGAATTGGGCATTACAATCCCCATGGTAAAATATAACTCCGTTCGAAGTTTTTCATAAGATAACAATTACATGCCTTTTGCCTCATATGTATCTCTGTTCCAATCAAGTCATTCTATTGCTTCTTAAACTCAATGCCATGGTGTAAACTTGTGGAGCTATTCCACAAGTGATCCTCATCCCAGAACATAGATAGTATAGTGGTATGTTAAGATTCTAAATTTGCTAGTGACAGAGTCTAACATGAATTTTGAATGTGTAATGCCCAATTCTTTCCTATATAGCCAATAATAAGCTTCTTGCATTAATATGCATCTAATCAATACGCATTATCGGATTACGGCATACAAATAGCATGATTGCACGAACATGAATAATTGTTACTATATCCTCCAAATATGCTTTAACATGAATTAGTACATGAAATATGAGATCAAACTTTTGTTTCTTGATTTAACATATTCCTTAAGTGCCTTTTACAGTAAAAATCTCGGTATCTCGATTAAGGAAGATTGATGTGTTGAATGGCCATGAAATGAATTATTCGTATTACTCCATATTAGTTATATGACAAAGTGATTGTTTGCATAAATATTTACTTTAAATATGTCACATTTGGCTAAGAACTAAAAGCATGCGAAATGGTGCAATTTGATTTGTAGGTTGACTAGGTTGCATGAAATCATTCTAAACCACATTGTACTTGATTATAACACCAAATCATCAATTTTTGCCATCTCCCTAGCCCATAAACGTGGCTTTTGGCATGAGAAGACACCAAGCATGATGAAACCAATCATCACCCTCCACTTACCGCTCTTTGAAATGTCAAAGAAGTCATTTTAGCCATATTTTCTTGTGAAAGCTCTTCAAAAATGACCATCCCTTCTTCTCCAAAGTTTCTCCCAAATTTCTACACTCTCATACTCACAAAAAATGAATTCAAACCATAGAAATCCATAGAACACATACTAGAACAAGTTTCCACCCTTTTAAGCTTGCAAAACGTTGATTTTCAAGCTTAATTCCAACTTAATCAAGGTATATTCTTTTTCAATGTTTCTTATGATGAATTTGTAGTATCTTGGATGGTTACATGTTTTAGTACATTTTTTTTTATTGAAAACTTAAGTTACACTTGAAGCCAAAACCAAGCTAGTTAAGCTAGTTTTTAGCAAAAATGATAGTCTTGTGAAATATGCTTAATTTACTTGTTTCTATTGATTTGGTAATGCTTATATTGTGTTTGAAGGTGCCTACAAATGATTGAAAAGTGTATATGATTTTAATTAGAATAGATTGTGGATTTATTAAAAAGGATATGAAATGTACATTGATTTGATTAATGTTAGGCCTTTAATACATCTCATTTCTAAAGATGTTGGCCGTTTCACTTAGCATAAAGCGGACTTGAGGTAAGTTGAAACTTTCATTTGATGTATCACAAGAATTATATAATGTTGTTCATGTTTTAATGTGATTGCCATTATTTGTCAAATGATGTAATGCTTGAAACATTTTATGGTTTATGAAGCATGATACTGTTAAGAATATAATGAGGTTTTCGAAAAGGATGTATCGTACATGATTGATGGTCTGGTAGACAAGGGATGCGGGAGGGACCGACGAACCCAACAAATGGTGGCAAATACTTGAGGTTGAAAAACCGGTATAGGAAAGCCACAGTGAATGAGTTAGAATATGGCTAATACCTGAGGTTGAAATACCAAGTACGGAAAAACCCGTATTGTTTCTCTTAGTGGCCAATCATTATGAACAGGTTTCGAAAATCACGGTCTATCGCTATTAGTTAGGTACCACACTTCAAGGGCCTAAAGAATGATTTATGAATGAAAAATATTAAATTCAATGATGCATTTAATGATTTATGAGATGTTCATGTATGCTATTTGTTATTGCATCAGTTTCACCATACTGAGCCTTTTACTTATTAGATTCATGTGATGCAAGTGGAAATGTATAGGTTTAGAGGTTGACTGAGTCTCTAGAGCGGCCGGACAGAGATTTGTTCATATGCCATGCTTCGAGCTATTTTGTAGCATGTGTTGAAAATCATGTTTTATTTTTAAATAAGTCGCTCTGTTATGATTTTGTAAACATGTGAGTTAAAATAGATGTACTCATTTTTTATTTATGTAAATGGTGTATTTAAAATAAAATGAAAGAACAAATGAATTCAAGTTCTTTTCTCTTATAGCTAAAGGGGAACTTTTTTTAAAATCGTAACTCTAGTATTGAAGAAAAGTTAACATTTCTTGATTTAACTGTATCAGCTTGTCTAGCTTCTGTAGTTAGGTTAAGGGGGTGTTACAGTTTATTGTATCAAAGTGAAGGTTTAGTCGTTCCTGAAAACAGAAGAAGACATATGAAGCCTTTTTGCAGTGAAACTCAGTATCTCGATTAAGGAAATTGATGTGTTGAATGACCATGAAATAAAGTATTCATATTGCTCCATACTTGTTACATTTTAAAGTGAATTGTTTGCCTAAATATTTACTTTAAATATATCACATTTGTTTTAAGAATTAAAATATGCAAAATTGCGCAATTTGATTTGTAGATTGACTAGGTAGCATGAAATCATTGTAAACTGCATTGCACTTATTTATAACACCAAAGCATGAATTTTTATCATCTCCCTAGCCCATAAACATGGCTTTTGGCTGAGAAGACACCAAGCATGATGCAACCAATCATCACCTCCTCTTAACCTCTCTTTGAAATGTAAAAGAAGTGATTTTACCTATTTTCTTGTGGAAACTCTCAAAAATGACCAGTCTTCTTCTCCAAAGTTTCTCCCAAATTTCTACACTCTTTACTACATCACAAGAATTAATTTCAATCCATAGAAATCCATAGAATACAAACTAGAACAGTTTCTACCCTTTTAAGCTTGAAAACCATTGATTTAGAGTGTAATTCAATCTAATCAGTCCCAAGAGCCTCCATTCAGATTTTTTAGAGAGGGAGAGAGAGAGAGAAGAGAAACAACCAAGAAAAAAAAGTAGAAAGAAGAAGGGAGAAGAGGAAGAAGAAAAAGAAGAAGAATAAGAAAGAATTCTTCTAAGATTGGAAGAAGATATCTACAAGGGAAGAAAGTCATCCTCTTTCAAGTTTTATTTCATTTTCCTCCTTTTCTCATTAATTATGTTCATGGATATTGTTAAGTTATCTTTCATTTTTACCATTATGAACTAATTTATTTTTCTAGAGTTGTGATGTATTCTTAATTAAGATTTTTGAATATTTGTATCAATACAATTCTTGATTTATTTTCAAGTTGAGTTTTCTACAGTCCTAATGCTTTCAATGAACTTGACTACTATTGAATGATTTGTTTATTCATATTGACCCGGGAGGTGATATATGTGTCTAGTTCTATGTGTAGAAATCATAAATTGCAAGTGAGAGAGAAATATACTTACATGATTTGTGTATCACGTTTGAGATCCATAAAACCTAATGAGTTGTTGATTGTTGTAATTCACATAGGAATATAGTGGGTTAACAATTGATCATATTTTCATTAGACATTGGGAGAGGCTAGTTGAAATTTAGGATTCTCGACTATCACTTGGGAAGTAAATTAAGATTGATGAGATAAATTATTCATTTGGATTAATTATAGTGAAATCATAATCCTTGGCTTTTAAAGTTTTTTGAAATTCATCATTAGTTGTTGATTATTAGCTAGTTTAGTTGGATTAGTTTGTAATCATAAACACCCATTTTATTTATTCAAATTGGCCAACACCAACAAACGTATTAGATAAGGAGTTTTCTTGGTTAGCAGGGTACTATTGATGATTTGTTAACGTGTTTTCAAAGATAGCAACTCCATTGACAATGTTGACAAGAAAAAAATTGTGAAGTTCTTGTGGACCAATGCTTGTAAAAAGAAGTTTTCAAGAATTGAAATATAAATTGACTACAACTCCTATTCTTGCCCATTCCAATAGGAATTGGTGGATTTGTGGTGTATATAGTGATGTTTCAAAAAATGGTTTGAGTGTTGTTTGATACAAAATGGGAGGAATAGCCTATGCTTCAAGGCAATTGAGGAGTATGAAAAGAATTACGCAACCCATGATTTAGAACTTGTTGCTGTGGTTTTTGCTTTGAAAATCTGGAGACACTATTTGTATGGTGAGAAGTGTGAGATTTACACAAATCATAAGAGTTTGAAGTACTTTTACACCAAAGGAATTGAATATGAGACTACGGAGATGGTTAGAAACTTGTTAAGGATTATGATTGCGTGATTAACTATCATCCTGGTAAAGCGAATGTGGTGGCAAATGCATTGAGCAGAAAAACCACGTCTTCTCTTTTTGTCACACAAAAGTCAATATTACGGGATTTGTAGAGATTAGAGCTTGAAATTGTACCTAAAGGGAAAATATCTATTTGTCAGTCTTAAGTGTTGAGACCTGCACTTCAAGATAGAATTACAGGTCAAACGGTGGATATGCAATTGTGTAGATTGAAAAGAAAAAATGATGCTCGAAAGTGGCCAGACTTCTCTATTATCGATGATGGAATTATTCGATATAAAGAGAGACTGTGTGCGCCATTTGACAAGGCCATGAAAGGAGATATTTTAGAAAAAGCTCATACTACTCCCTACTGGTACATCCAAGCAGCAACAAAATGTATAAGGACTTACACAACATTAATTGGTGGCCTAAAATGAAGAGAGATATAGAAAATTTTATGGTTAAATTCTAACTTGCCAACAAGTTAAGTTGAACATCAAAGACCATCAGGTTGTTGAAGCATTTGTTGATTCCAGAGTGGAAATAGGAGCACATTATAATGACTTTGTGCTTGGATTACCTAGAACTGAAAAAGGTATAATTCCATATGAGTGATTGCTGATAGATTAACTAAATCAACCCATTTTATTCCAATGTAATCTACATACATATGGACCAGTATGCTCAACAATATATTAAAGAGATAGTCAGATTACATGGGGTGCCAATTTTAATAATGTCTGACAGAGATCCTAAGTTTACATCTACATTTGGAAGAGTTTACACAGTGCCATGGAAACAAACTTGCATTTAGTACAACATTTCATCCACAAAGTGATGGGCAATTAGAGAGGGTTATTCAATATATTAGAGGATATGTTAAGAGCTTGTGCGCTAGATTTTCAAGGGAGTTGGGATGTGAAGCTTACATTAGTGGAGTTTACTTATAATAATAGCTATCATCAACAATGGAATGGCGCCTTATGAAGCATTGCATGGAAGAAAAATGTAGATCTCCAATTTATGGGATGAAGTTGGAGAATGAAGCCTACTTGGTCAAAAATTAGTTCAACATACCGCTAAGGTAGTGGAGAAGATACGAGAGGAATGAAGACTGCACAAAGTAGAAAGAAAAAGTTATGCAGATAAACAGAGAAAGATCTAGAGTTGCCGTTGGGATCATGTGTTCTTAAAAGTAGCTCCTGTGAAAGGTGTCATGGATTTGGAAAGAAAGGAAAACTCAGCCCAATGTATGTCGCCCCATTTGAGATTCTAGAAAAGATGATAAAGCTTATAGAGTGGCCTTACCTCCGTCATTGTCTAGTATTCACAATGTTTTTTCATGTGTCTATGTTGAGTAAGTACATTTCAACCCCTCTCACGTGTTAGTCATGAACCGTTGAAATTGACTCCTGATTTAGCCTATGAAGAGAAACTGTAATGCAATTCTCTCCTACATAGCCAATAATAAGCATCTTGCATGAATATGCATCTAATCAATGTGCATTATCGAATTATGGCATACAAATAGCATGACTGAACGAACATGAATAATTATTATTTTATGTCCAGTTATGCTTTAACATGCATTAGTACATGAAATATGAGATCAAACTTTAATTTCTTGATTTAACATATTCCTTAAGTGCCTTTTTGCAGTGAAAAACTCAGTATCTCGATTAAGGAAGATTGATCTGTTGAATGGCTATAAAATGAATTATTCGTATTGCTCCATACTTATTAAATTCTAATGTAATTAATTGCCTAATTATTTGCTTGAAATATGTTACATTTGGCTAAGAACTAAAAGTATGCAAAATGGTGCAATTTGATTGACTAGGTTGCATGAAACCATTCTAAACCGCATTGCACTTGATTATAACACCAAAGCATCAATTTTTGTCATCTTCCTAGCCCATAAACATGGCTCTTTGCATGAGAAGACACCAAGAATGAGTCTATCAATCATCACCCTCCACTTATCTTTCTTTGAAATGTCAAACAAGTCATTTTTAGTCATGTTTTCTTGTGGAAGCACCTCAAAAATGACCAGCCCTTCTTCTCCAAGTTTCTCTCAAATTTCTACACTCTCATACTCACAAAAATTGAATTCAATCCATAAGAATCCATAGAACAAAAACTAGAACAAGTTTCTACCCTTTTAAACTTGAAAACAGTTGGTTTTGAAGTTTAATTCCAATCAAATCAAGGTATATTCTTTTCAATGTTTCTTATGATGAATTTATGGTATCTTGGATGGTTACATATTTTAGTATGTTTTTGTATGACTGAAAACTTAAGTGGGTTACACTTGAAGTCAAAACCAAGCTAGTTAAGTTAGTATCTAGAAAAATTGATAGCCTTATGAAATATCCTAATTTATTTGTTTCTATTTATCTTGTCATGCTTATATTGTAATTGGAAGTGCCTATGAATGATTGAAAACAATTGCAATTCATTTGCTTAATTGAAGGTTACAATCAATTTAAGTTAGAACTGAGTTTACGTAATGTTAATTTGGATTGTATGCATATTTTAGGGGTTGGCCTAATAAATTTATGTTTGAATTATTAGTTATTTAATGACTGCTCTAATGTTTAATGTCTTGAATTAGTAGTAAAATATGGAGTATGCATTGTTTTTAAGGTTATGTAATTGATATGGTATTGTTTACAAAAGATTGAAAATTGTATATGATTTTAACTAGAATAGACTATATGATTTATAAAAAGGATATTAAATGGTACATGATTTGATTATGTTGGGCCTTTAGCACATCCTATCTTCCAAAGAGATTGACATTTTCACTTAGCACAAAGTGGACTTGAGGTAAGTTGAAGCTTTCATTTGCTGTATCACAAGAATTATATAATGTTGTTCATGTTTTAATGTGATTGTTATTATTGTCAAATGATGTAATGTTTGATGCATTTATGGTTCATGAAGAATGACACTATTAAGAATATAATGAGGTTTTTGAAAAGGAAGTATGGTACTTGATTGATGGTCAGGTAGACAATGGATGCAGGAGGGACTGGCGCACCCAACAAATGGTGGCAAATACTTGAAGTTGAAAAATTGATATAGGAAAGTCACAGTGAATGAGATAGAATACGGCTAATACCTAAGGTTGAAAGACCAAGTATGGAAACCCCGTATTAGTTCTCTTATTGGCCAATCATTATGAACAAGTTCCGAAAACCACGGTCTATCACTATTAGTTAGGTACCACACTTCAAGAGTCCTAAAGAATAATTTATGAAAGAAAATTATTAAATTGAATAATGCATTTAATCATTTATGTGATTTGCATGCACACTATTTGTTATTGCTTCAGTTTTATCTTACTGAGCCTTTAGCTCATTAGATTCATGTGATGCAGGTGGAAATGTATACGTTTATAGGTTGACTAAGTCTCTAGAGCAGCCATACAAAGATCTGTTCATATGCCATGCTTCGAGCTGTTTTGTAGCATATTTTGAAAACTCTGTTTTATTTTTAACTAAGTCACTCGGTTATGGTTTTGTAAATAGATGTACTCAGTTTTAATTTATGTATATTGTGTGTTTAAAAATGAAATGAATTAACAAATGAATTCAAGTTCTTTCTCTTATAGCCAAAAGGGAACTTTTATCAAACCCTTATCTAGTATTGATAAAAAGTTAACATTTCTTGATTTAACTATATTAACTTGTTTAGGTTCTGCAGTTAGGTTAAGGGGTGTTATAGTTTGTGGTATCATAGCGGAGGTTTAGTCGTTCCTGTAGACAGAAGAAGGCATAGAACACATCCTGGCTTGAACACTCAGTCAACTATTTGTTTATTTGTCTTTATGTTTATTTGATTATATTTCATTTCATGTTATTGTCATGATTATGCATTCATTATTGGCTAATGAATGGAATGAGATTGGGCAATGCATATCAGGTCATGGCACCAAAAAGGAAGACAATGAATGATCATGAGGGTAATCATAGTGTGGTGAACAATTTAACTGATCTCATTCAACAACAGACTAGAATTCATTGTGAACAAATACAAAAATTGCTAGATATGCAACAAAGAAACCAAGAACAAAATCAGCGACTTCCTCCACCACACGCTCGATAGGATAATTCACAGGCTATATATGAGAAGTTTAGAAAGATAGGACCTGTTGATTTTACTAGTGGGTTTGATCCTATGGTTGCAGAGGAATGGGTTAAATCATTAGATACTATCTTTGTCTACATGCGAATTGATGTGCTGAGAAGGTACTTTGTGCAATTTTCTTGTTGAAAAAGGATGCTAGAACCTAGTGGGAAGGAGCTAAACTTGTAATGAATATGGAAGAGCTAACTTGGGAGAGGTTTAAAACAATCTTTTATGATAAGTATTTCACTAGAGATGCTAGGTTGTTCAAAGTAAAAGAATTTTTGGAGTTAAAATAAGGAGGGATGTCTGTATGTGATTATGTGAGAAAATTTGAACAGGGTTGCAAGTACGTGCCATACATTGCTAGAGACAACAATGAGAAAATGGATCATTTCTTGAGAGGCCTTAATCCTAAAATTAGAAGAAATGTGAGAATGTCTTCAGTAATAGAGTTTAGGGAACTGGTGGACAAGGCTTTGATGGATGACTTAGATGAGAAAGAGATTGAGAAATTCCATCAACAAAAGAAGCAAGTATTCACTCCAAGAAATCTAAACAAGTGGAAGAAAAGAGAGCAAAATCAAACCAAGGGACTGAAAAGCGTCCTAGAGTTGGGTAGACTTCTACTACAACTGAAAGGCCTAAATGTGCTAAGTGTGGGAAGAATCATTTTGGAGAATGCTATAGCGGTACTAATCGTTGTTTTAAGTGTAAAAAGCCTAGACGTATAGCAAAGGATTGCCCAACAGTGCAGGGGAGAGTTCAGGGAAAAGTATATGCAATGACACAAGAACAAGCTAATGCAGATGCTTCTGAAGTCACAGGTACTATTTTAATTTATGGGATACTTGTAATTGCATTGATAGATTCTGGATCTACGCATTCATTTGCATTAGGTGCATTTGTGAGAAAATTGGGCATTACACCAGATTTATTAAAAGGTACAGTGTGACTGTTCCATCCGGGGAAGAAATGGATTCCAACCAAATGTTAAGGGCTTGTTCTATTCAGATTAGTGATAGGCTTTCTATGCAGATCTCGTTGTTTTACCGATGCCAAATTTTGAGGTTATTCAGGGTATGGATTGGCTTACCAAATATCATGCAACAATTGATTATAATAAGAAGATTATGATTTTTCAGCCACCCAAAGAAGAATAGTTTGTGTTTAGTGGTACCTCATTCTCACTATCTTTACCAATTATAACTACCTCAAAAGCTCAAAAGATGTTGAATAAAGGTTGTGTTGGATATTTGGCAAGTGTTTTGGACACCTCGGTCGAAGTACAATTAAAGCCAAAAAATGTAGGTGTGGTTCAAGAATTTCTTGATGTATTTCCAGATGATTTACTGGGACTACCACCGAATGGAGAGATCGAATTTGTGATTGATGTTATGCCAGCAACCACTCCTATTTCCAAAGCACCATACCAAATGGCACTAACAGAATAAAAGAGTTAAAATTTTAATTGCAAGAATTGTTTGATAAGGGTTTTATTCGCCCTAGTTATTCTTCTTGGGGAGCACCTGTGTTGTTTGTGAAAAAGAAGGATAGTACATTGCAGTTGTGCATTGATTATAGAGAGTTGAATAAAGTAACAGTCAAGAATAAGTATCCACTTCCAAGAATAGATGATTTGTTTGATCAATTGCAGGGAGCATCGGTGTTTTCTAAGATTGATTTACGCTCTGGGTATCATCAATTAATGATCAAGAAAGAAAACATACCAAAGACTGCGTTCCGAACAAGGTATGGACATTATGAATTTCTAATGATGCCTTTCGGTTTAACCATGCCCCTGCAGCTTTTATAGATTTAATGAATAAGGTGTTCAAGCAATATCTCCATAAATTTGTAATTGTGTTTATTGATGATATCCTAATTTATTCACGTGATAAAGAAGAGCACAAGGAACATTTGAAGATTGTGCTGCAAGTTCTTAAGGAAAAGCAGTTATATGCTAAATTTAAGAAGTGTGAATTTTGGCTTGAGCAAGTGGTATTCCTAGGTCATGTAGTATCCAAAAATGGTATTTCTGTTGATCCAAGCAAGGTAGAAGCTGTCATTAAGTGGCCAACACCAACAAATATATCAGAAGTAAGGACTTTCTTGGGATTAGCAGGTACTATCGATGATTTGTTCAGGCGTTTTCAAAGATAGCAACTCCAATGACAATGTTGACAAGAAAGAATCTGAAGTTCCTGTGGACCGATGCTTGTGAAAAAAGTTTTTAAGAACTGAAATATAAATTAACTACAACTCCTATTCTTACAATTCCAACAGGAATTGGTGGATTCGTGGTATATAGCGAAGCTTCAAAAAATGATTTGGGTGCTGTTTTGATGCAAAATGGGAAGGTTATTTCCTATGCTTCAAGGCAATTGAAGGAGTATGAAAAGAATTATCCAACCTATGATTTGGAACTTGCTGTTGTGGTTTTTCCTTTGAAAATCTAGAGACATTATTTGTATGGTGAGAAGTGTGAGATATACACAAATTATAAGAGTTTAAAGTACTTCTGTACCCAAAAAGAGCTGAATATGAGATAAAAAAGATGGTTAGAACTTGTGAAGGATTATGATTGTGTGATCAACTATAATCCTGGTAAAGTGAATGTGGTTGCAGATGTATTGAGCAGAAAATCCACATCTTCTCTTTTTGTTATACAAAAGTCAATATTACTGGATTTGCAAAGATTAGAGCTTGAAATTGTACCTAAAGGCTTTTGTTCATTGTCAGCCTTAGTGTTGAGACCTGCACTTTAAGATAGAATTAGAGAAGGTCGAAAGGTGGATATGCACAAAAATATGTAAGGACTTACAACAACATTATTTGTGGCCTAAAATGAAGAGAGATATAGCAAAATTTGTGGCTGAATGTCTAACTTGTCAACAAGTTAAGTTTGAACATCAAAGACCATCATGGTTGTTGAAGCCTTTGTTGATTCTAGAGTGGAAATGAGAGCACATTACAATGGACTTTGTGCTTGGATTACGTATAACACAAAAGGGATATAATTCCATATGGGTGATTGTTGATAGATTAACTAAATTAGCCCATTTTCTTCTAGTGAAATCCACGTACAATATAGACCAGTATGCTCAACAATATATTAAAGAGATAGTCAGGTTACATGGGGTTCCAGTTTCAACGAGATTCGACAGAGATCCTAAGTTTACATTTACATTTTGGAAGAGCTTATACAGTGCCATGGGAACGAAACTTGCATTTACTACAACATTTCATCCACAAAGTGATGGGCAATCAGATAGGGTTATTCAGATATTAGAGGATATGTTAAGAGCTTGTGTGCTAGACTTTCAAGGGAGTTGGGATGTGAAGCTTCCATTAGTGGAGTTTACTTATAATAATTGGAATGGTGCCTTATGAAGCATTGTATGGAAGGAAATATTGATCTCCAGTTCATTGGATGAAGTTGGAGAACGAAGCCTACTTGGTCCAAAAATAGTTCAACATACTGCTAAGGTAGTGGAGAAGATACAAGAGAGAATGAAAATCACGTAGAGCAGACAGAAAAGTTATGCAGATAAATGGAGAAAAGATCTAGAGTTTGCCATTGGGGATCATGTGTTCTTAAAAGTAGCTCCCATGAAAGGTGTCATGAGATTTGGAAAGAAAGGAAAACTCAGTCCAAGATATGTCAGCCCATTCGAGATTCTTGAAAGAGTTGGTGATAAATCTTATAGAGTGGCCTTACCTCCGTCATTATCTAGTATTCACAATGTTTTCCATGTGTCTATATTGAGAAAGTACATTTCAAACCCTTCTCATGTTTGAGTTATGAACCGTTGGAATTGACTCCTGATTTAGCCTATGAAGAGAAACTAGTGCAAATTATAGATCAGAAGGAAAGAGAGTTGAGAACGAAAAAGATTCGACTTGTTAAAGTATTGTGGATGAATCATTCTATAGAAGAAGCCACATGGGAAAGAGAAGAAGAAATGCAAAGCAAATATCCAAAATTATTTAGTACGTCAAATTTTGAGAACGATATTTTTATAAGGAAGGAAGGATTGTAATGCTAAATTATAAGCATCTTACATGAATATGCATCTAATCAATGTGCATTATCGAATTATGGCATACAAATAGCATGATTGCACGAACATGAATACTTGTTATTATATGCTCTAGTTATGCTTTAACATGCATTAGTACATGAAATATGAGATCAAACTTTTGTTTCTTGATTTAATATATTCCTTAAGTACCTTTTTACAGTTTTAAGTTCGGTATCTCGATTAAGAAAGATTGATGTGTTGAATGGCCGTGAAATGAATATTCGTATTGCTCCATACTTGTTACATTCTAAAGTGATTGATTGCCTAAATATTTGCTTGAAATATGTTACATTTGGCTAAGAACTAAAGTATGTAAAATGGTGCAATTTGATTGGTTGATTGACTAGGTTGCATGAAACCATTCTAAACCGCATTGCACTTGATTATAACACCAAAGCATCAATTTTTGTCATATCCCTAGCCCATAAATGTGGCTCTTTGCATGAGAAGACACCAAGCATGAGTCAACCAATCATCACCCTCCACTTATCTTTCTTTGAAATGTTAAACAAGTCATTTTAGCCATGTTTTCTTGTGGAAGCACCTCAAAAACGACCAGCCCTTCTTCTCCAAGCTTCTCCCAAATTTCTACACTCTCATACTCACAAAAATTGAATTCAATCCATAGGAATCCATAGAACACAAACTAGAACAAGTTATACCATTTTAAACTTGGAAACCGTTGGTTTTGAAGTTTAATTCCAATCAAATTTATGGTATTCTTTTCAATGTTTCTTATGTTTCTTATGAACAAGTTCCGAAAACCACGGTCTATCACTATTAGTTAGGTACCACAGTTCAAGGGCCCTAAAGAATGATTTATGAAAGAAAGTTATTAAATTGAATAATGCATTTAATCATTTATGTGATTTGCATGTACGCTATTTATTATTGCTTCAGTTTCATCTTACTGAGCCTTTAGCTCATTAGATTCATGTGATGCACATGAAAATGTACAGATTTAGAGGTTGACTGAGTCTCAAGAGCGGCCAGACAGAGATTTGTTCATATACCATGCTTCGAGTTGTTTTGTATCATATTTTGAAAACTTTGTTTTGTTTTTAAATAAGTCGCTTTATTATGGTTTTGTAAATAAATGTACTCAGTTTTGATTTTTGTATTCAAGTTCTTTCTCTTATAGCCAAAAAGGGAAACTTTTATCAAACCATAACTCTAGTATTTATGGAAAGTTAATATTTCTTGATTTAACTGTATTAGCTTGTTTAGATTCTGCAATTAGGTTAAGTGGTGTTACAGAAACTAGTGCAAATTCTAGATCTAAAGGAAAAAGAGTTGAGAACGAAAAAGATTCAACTTGTTAAAGTAATGTGTAGGAATCATTCTATAGAAGAGGCCACGTGGGAAAGAGTAGAAGAAATGCAAAGCAAGTATCCGAAATTATTTGGTACGTCAATTTTTTAGGATGAATTTTTATAAGGAAGGAAGGATTGTAATGCCCAATTATCTCCTACATAGCCAATAATAATCATCTTGCATGAATATTTATCTAACCAATACACATTATTCGATTATGGCATACAAATAGCATGATTGCATGAATATGAATAACTGTTACTATATGCTCCACTTATGCTTTAACATGCAGTAGTACATGAAATATGAGATCAAACTTTTGTTTTTTATGATTAACATATTACTTAAATGACTTTTTTGCAGTGAAAAGCTTGGTATCTCGATTAAAAAAGATTGATGTGTTGAATGGCCATGAGTTGAATTATTTGTATTGCTCCATACTTGTTACATTCTAAAGTGATTATTTGCCTAAATATTTGCTTGAAATATGTTACATTTGACTAAGACCTAAAAGTATGCAAAATAATGCAATTTGATTGGTAGGTTGACTAGGTTTGCATAAAATCATTCTAAACCACATTAGACTTGATTATAACACCAAAACATCAATTTTTGTCATCTCCTTAGCCCATAAATGTGGCTCTTTGCATGAGAGGACACCAAGCATGAGTCAACCAATCATAGCCCTCTACTTATCTGTCTTTGAAATGTCAAGAAAATCATTTTCATCCATATTTTCTTGTGGAAGCTTTATCAAAAACAACCAGCCCTTCTTCTCTAATATTCTCACAAATTGCTACCCTCTCTTACTCACAAAAATTGAATTCAATCTATAGGTATCCATAGAACACAAACTAGAACAAGTTTCCACCCTTTTAAGCTTGAAAATCGTTGATTGTGAAGGTTAATTCCAATTTAATCAAGGTATATTATTTTTCAATGTTTCTTATGATGAATTTATAGTATCTTGGATGGTTACATGTTTTAGTATGTTTTTGTATGAATGAAAACTCAAGTGGGATAGACTTGAAGCTAAAACAAAATTTCTTAATTGATAATCTTGTGAAATATTCTTAATTTACTTATTTCTATTAAACTTGTAATGCTTATATTGTATTTGGAAGTGCTTACAGATGATTGTGAAGAATAGCAATTTGTTTTCTTAATTGAAGGTTAGAATCAATTTAAGTTAGAACCAAGTTTACATCAGTTTAATTCGGATTGTGTTCATGTGTTTGTGGGCTGCCCTAATAATTATGTTTGAATTATTAGTTATTTAATGGCTGCCCTAATGTTTAATATCTTGAATTAGTAGTAAAATATAGAGTATGCATTATTTTTAAGGTTATGTAATTGATATGAAATTGTTTATAAAAGATTGAAAAGTGAATATGATTTTAACTAGAATAGACTATATGATTTATAAAAAGTATATTAAAAGGTACATAATTTGATTTTGTTATGCCTACATCCTATCTTCCAAAGAGAGCACAAAGTGGACTTAAGGTAAGTTGAAACTTTCATTTGTTGTATCACAAGAATCATATAATGTTTATGTTTTAATGTGATTGTCAAATGTTTGATGCATTTATGGTGCATGAAACATGATACTATTAAGAATATAAAGAGGTTTTTGAAAAGAAAGTATGGTACTTGATTAAAGCCACAATGAATGAGATAGAATACGACTAATACCTGAGGTTGAAAGATCAAGTATGAAAATCCTGTATTATTTCTCTTATTGGCCAATCATTATAAACAGGTTCCGAAAACCACGGTCTATATCGCTATTAGTTAGGTACCACACTTCAAGGGGCCTAAAGAACGATTTATGAAAGAAAGTTATTAAATTGAATAATTCATTTAATCATTTATGTGATTTGCATATACGCTATTTGTTATTGCATCACTTTTACCTTACTGAGCCTTTAGCTCATTAGATTCATGTGATGCAAGTGGAAATGTATAGGTTTAGAGGTTGACTGAGTTTCCAGAACGGCCGGACAGAGAGTTGTTCATATACCATGCTTTGAGCTGTTTTGTAGCTTATTTTGAAAACTCTATTTTATTTTTAAATAAGTTGCTCTGTTATGATTTTGTAAATAGATGTACTCAGTTTTGATTTGTGTATATGGTGTGTTTAAAATGATTCAAGCTCTTTCTCTTATAGCTAAAAATGGAAACTTTTATTAAAAGCATAATTCTAGTATTGGCGAAAAGTTAACATTTCTTGACTTAACTATATCAGCTTGTTTAGGCTCTACAGTTAGGTCGTACAATACTATTTTTGGCATAATTCCAAATGGTCGTGCATTTAACATTTCATGAGAAAATAGATGCATTGGACAACCATTCAAAATTCGTGTCAGGCATATATGTCCTAGCAAAATCTAAAGCTTAACGTACCACTATACTATCTATGTCCTAGGATGAGGATTGCTTTAGGAATAGATCCACAAGTTTACACCATAACATTGATGTTTTAGAAGAACCAAATTGACGTGATTGGAAGAGATACATATGTGGCAAAAGACATGCAATTGTTACCTTTGGTAAAACATCAAACAGAATTATATTTTACCATAGGATTAGTTCATAATATAGGCACATAGATGCGAATCTCATCTTGAACTCAAGACATGCACTGCAAAATTGGGAAGAACTTTTCTATGATAGAAATCTCAAACACGGAATAAAATTAGGTAGAACTCAGCCATGTGTAAATTGTATAATAGTAATGCTATTAGCTCTAGATTGAGCTAAAACAAACAACGACTCAATAAATAACACAAATAAGAATAAGGCTAATGAAATGAGATGATGTTTTTTCAAGAATTTCAAATTTTGCGGAGCAGAACCACTTGAACTTTTCGTGGAACTTTAAGTGCCTCCAAAAATTAGAGGCTTAATGAGCCAATATAAGCTTCATTCACAGACTTCGATTGCTTTTATAACCACCCCCATATGTAACTTAAAACAAAAGCATGTTTTGTTACCTTGTGGGGGAACTTCAACGGTTGACTCGAGATGACTTAACAAGTGAACCTCTTCTCAAAGTCTACATGCAAAGAGAAATTGAGTGTGAAACTATACAATGTACAAAATGTCATACATGCTCTTGGATTGTGATATAAGTCACCCCATGCGAACTTATATGATAATAATGCCATTGCTCAATTTTGATTTGAAATATCAAACATATACTAACCGATGAAACCAATGGAACTTCGTGTACGACTACTCTTAACTATAAAGCAAAATCATATGCATAACTAGCGAATATGAATAGCTTCATTCAGGACAAGGATTGCTTTTGGAATTGATCCAAATTATACTTATGATAAAATATTGCTACCGCTCGTATTTAAGAACAAATGTATAAATTGTATAAGCAAAAGAACTTAAAAGTCTAAATGCAAGTATTTGATCTTTTGTAAAACATTAAATATCATCCTATTATGACTCCAAAAGATTTGAAAGCAGACATTGATTTAATAGATAGCTCATATAAGAACGAGACCAAGTGCGATGCTATTTTTGGCATAATTCCAAAAGGTTGTACACTTACCATTGAATGAGAAAACAGATGAGTAGGACAACCATTCAAAATGCGTATTTGACTTATGTCCATAGAAAAATATGAAGCTTAATGTACCACTATACTATCTTTGTCCTAGGATGAGCATTGCTTTAAGAATAGACCACAAGTTTACACCATAACATTGATATTTTAGAAGAAACAAATTGACATGATTGGAAGAGATACATACGCTGCAAAAGACATGTAATTGTTATATTTTACCATAGGATTAGTTCATAATACAAGCACATAGATACGAATCTCTTCTTGAACTCAAGACATGCACTGGAAAATTGGTCAAGAAGTTTTATATGATAGAACTCTCAAACATGGATTCAAATTCGGTAGAACTCACCCATGTCAAAATTGTAAAATAATAATGCTATTAGCTCAACATTGAGCTAAAATAAACATCGACTCAGTAAATAACACATCTAGGAATACGGCCAACTAAATGAAGTGCCATTTTTTTCGGAATTATTTTGCGGAGCACAACCATATGAACTTTACCTGGAACTTTAAGCGCCTCCAAAAATTAGAGGCTTAATGACCCAATATAAGCTTCATTCACAGACTTTGATTGCTTTTATAATCACCCCCATATGTAACTTAAAACAAAACATTGTTATTGCTAATGTTTAATAAGAAATATATATAAACTTAATGGGAATATAAGCATACAAGGACAAGAGCATGTATTGCTACCTTGTGGAGAACTTCAACGATTGACTAGAGATGACTTAACAAGCAAACCTCTTCTCAAAGTCTACATGCCAAGAGAAATTGAGTGTGAAACTATCTAATTTACGAAATGCCATACACGCTCTTGGATTGTGATATTAGTCACCCCATGCGAACTTATATGATTGATAAGTACATATTTTGACATATTTTGGTATCAAACCCTTTATACTTTTCTTGCTTTATTCTTGTTAATATTATTGTTTTAATTAATGTTTTGTGTTAGGGAATAAATAGAAGCATATTTCCAGACTTGTGCAATTTTTGTAATTTGAGCATAACTTCATGATCAAAAAGCTCTATAGACCTGAAGCTTGTTTCATTTGAAAGCCAAGAGATAAAGGTACAACTTTTCTGTTGGAAGCTCAGCCCAATTCAGTTTTGATGGTAGCAGAAAATTCATCTAAGTAGTTGCACAAAATGGATCACCAAAATTCGGATCAGAGTTCAGCCCAGTATTGACTTATTTTACCAATTCGGTAATATATCTTGAGCCTAAATTTATTTTGGGCTGAAATTCGAATATGTTATACCCAAGAGGTAAATAAAAAAGTTTGGAAAGACAAGATGGTGTGCAAATGTGTTGAAATGGTAAAAACATAGGCTACAAGTTGTTGTTGCTATTAAAGGGCGGCTCTTGGACATGACTCGGTAATTTGACCATATCTCCTTCATCCGACCGCCAAATTTGATAAAAGATATATGAAAATATATCAGCATTGAAAGAACTACAATTTTTATTCTTCATGTATATTCAAAATCTGGATCTATCTGATCGAAAAATATAATTCAATTCAGTGGGTGAGAAATTTGTGTAACAACTTACCAACTCTTAGCAACTAGCATACTACTTAATTAACCCCTCCATTATTTGTTTGGCCTCTAGCTTACTCCAAGTACTATAAATAGGCCATGTATTAAGCTTGTAAGAGGAGGGGGTAGAGGGTTTCTTTAGGCTAAGTTATCTAGTTTGTATATTTTCTAGTATTGTAAGTTTTCTAGTAGTAATAGAAATGCATTCTCTAGTTTCTCTTATATTTTTAGCCTTTGCTACTTTTATTATGTCTTCTAAATTTCATTTTGCTGAGGAAAAGGGGTGAATCTCTTGATGGAGGAAGAGAAATGGTTATAAGGGTAGAAATTATTTAAGTATGTTGTATTATTATTTTTATTTTTATCTAAACCCTACTTGTTTTGTGGTGATTCTTGATTTATGTATCTCTAATGACACAACAAATACTTGAGTTCATTTAGCTTATTGTAGGGTTTTACCCCACCGACTGCTAATGTGAAACCTTGATTTGTTATTGACGAAGGTGTGCATAAATGCTTGATCCCATAAATAAGTATTGGCGTTAAGAGATAATTTACAATAGTAAGACACTATCATGATTACCTTATTGCATGAGTTACTTGATAATATGTTCCCATTGGAACCTTCATTATGTATGGATTCCAATTGTGTCAATTAATAGAGGTAAAAAGAATAAATAACCATTTCTCTATCCAACACTCAAGAGTGGATCCCTAATCCTTAGTACTTTTATTACTTCAGTTTTTCTTTAGTTACATCATACATTAATTGTTCATATATTTTGATTCACTTAAACTCCATCCTTTTAGAAATATAAACTTGAATTCTTCAAACAACTTCTCTGTGGATCGACCTCGACTCACGAGAAATTTATTACTTACTACAATCTGCACTTGGGTTTGCAACCTTAAAGTTGTAGTAAGTTTTTGGCGCCGTTGTCGGGGAAGGCAAGGTAAGTATTCAGGTTTATTAATATTTTTCCTTTGTAAATATAGTTTATTTATTTTCTTTATGGATATATGGATATATGGTTATATGGTATCATAGTCATAATTCTCGACGTTTAGTAAGAAATAATTCTGAAACATTATTTGGAAATTTGTTTGAATCATCTCCATATACTTCCACCATGGTTGAAAGTATCCAGGATGAAAATGAGAATCAACAGGTACGTACCATGCGTTATTACTTGCAACCTCCTCGAAATTCTTCTCCTTCTTGTTTCATTTTTCCTCTAAATGCAAATAATTTTCGAGTCAGGTATGATCCTTTTACTTCCTAATTTCCATGGTTTAGACTCTGAAAGCCCTTACTTGCATTTAAAAGAATTTGATGAAGTATGTGCCACTTTTGATGATCAAACTTGCGGTGTATGAACAAATTACTATAACTTCTAGTACACAATCTCCAAGACCAGAAAGGATCTTGGGCCACTTATACGATAAGATTCTCTTGCTAGAGAGCAGCAAAGAGGATCTCCCTTTTGAATATTGATCCAACTAAGGAGTAATGATGTATGACATCAACTTGGAAAAATGGCAAAATGTTATGCAATCCAAAATGGACTCCTTGTACTCCAACAAAGTTTGACCTTTGTGGGTCCATTGGTGGGAATGGTTCCCATTAGATGCAATTAGGTCTAAAAAATATAAAATTGGAGAATAAGAAAGGTTGTAACCTATAAATCTAAGACTGGTAGCAAAGTGTTATGCTCAAAGTCAAGGTGTTGACTGTTGAGGATACTATTAGAGTAGTACCCAGCATGCCAATTAGATTGAGCATCATTTATACTCTTGTATTTATAAAACAATCTTTTGAAATCATAAAAGACCCATTGCATGTTCCTATTGAACTAATAATAATGGCAAGAGATTCAAAGATGCACTTAATGGGCTGATTCATTGGATTAGAGTTCATTCCAATATTTTTCAATTTAAGATGAGTCTAAAACAAGATCATGGCTAGTCAATGTCATTAAGGCAATTTTCAATTTGCCAATTTCAGCCTGTTGATTGATTTGGGCGTGAGAAAAAATAGCAAATTTGCCAATTTCAGTATGTTGTTAACCAATCCCATATACATGACAAATTACTTGCCATTTTTTTAAAACAATAAATTACCGTTTACTTTCTTAATTGATTGTATGATATTGACTTTCCTTATTTTCTTTGAAAACATTTAAAGACATTTTAATTAACTTTCTTGATTGTAAGGGTTTGACCATTCTTCTTTCCTTATTATTGGACATTTTAATTCCTTATTGTAAGGATTATTTGTTTAGGATTTGATTTATTTTCTTTTTAAGTTATTTAGTAATTCGGCTTTATAAGCCAATGTAATCCTAACAGAAAATGATTCGTAATTGAAATACAATTCGTGGGAGAGTTTTCCTTGGTTCTTAAAATAACTATTTTCTTAACGTGTTACGATTTTTCTTGTGGGTTCATCCTTGACCTATCACTCAGAATGTTTCTCATCTATTATGAGTGTGACGTCTACCCAAATCTCTTATACCTTTATTTCTTATCTTTTAAAATAGATAATGTGTCAATGACATTGTTCTTGCATGATTTTGAAGCTGAATTAACACCATCCCTAGAAAAATACCCTTACACATGTTCAGTTCTTATTTTTTATTGTGAGGTCGAATCATTCAATGATGAGAATAATAGAGCATCATTAAAAGACCCATTGCATGTTCCTATTGAACTAATAATAAGATGAGTCGATTCCAATATTTTGCAATTTAAGATGAGTCCAAAACAAGATCATGGGTAGTCAATGTCATTAAGGCACTTTTCAATTTGCCAATTTCAACATGTTGATTAATTTGGTCATGAGAAAAGCCTTAAAATTTGCTAATTTCAGTATGTTGTTACTAATCTCCAATAAAGGACAAATTACTTGCCATTTTTTCAAAACAATAAATTGCCGTTTACTTTCTTGATTGATTGTATGATATTGACATTCTTTTTTTCTTTGAAAACATTTCAAGACATTTTAATTAACTTTCTTGATTGTAAGGGTTTGACCATTCTTCTTTCCTTATTATTGGACATTTTAATTTCCTGATTGTACGGATTATTTGTTTAGGATTTGATTTTTATTTTTTAAGATATTTAGTAATTCGGCTTTATAAACCATTACCTAACAGAAAATGATTCGTAATTGAAATAAAATTCATGAGGGAGTTTTCCTCTTTGGTTCTTAAAATAACTATTTTCTTAACTTGTTATGATTTTTCTTGTGGGTTCATCCTTGACCTATCACTCACAATCTTTCTCATCTATCATGAGTGTGGCGTCTACTCAAATCTCTTATACCTTTTGTTTCTTATCTTTTAAAATAGATAATGTGTCAATGATGTTGTTCTTGCATGATTTTGAAGCTGAATTAACACCATCCCTAGAAAAATACCCTTACGCATGTTCAGTTCTTATTTTTTATTGTGAGGTTCGAATGATTCAATGATGAGAATAATAGAGCATCATTAAAAGACCCATTGCATGTTCCTATTGAACTAATAATAAGGGCAACGACTAAAAAATTCAAAGATGCACTTAATGGGCTGATTCATTGGATTAGAGTCGATTCCAATATTTTGCAATTTAAGATGAGTCCAAAACAAGATCATGGCTAGTCAATGTCATTAAGGCACTTTTCAATTTGCCAATTTCAACATGTTGATTAATTTGGGTATGAGAAAAGCCAGCAAATTTGCCAATTTCAGTTTGTTGTTACTAATCTCCAATAATGGACAAATTACTTGCCATTTTTTCAAAACAATAAATTGCCGTT
Organism: Paulownia fortunei; assembly: GCA_019321725.1. Lineage (NCBI taxonomy): Eukaryota > Viridiplantae > Streptophyta > Magnoliopsida > Lamiales > Paulowniaceae > Paulownia > Paulownia fortunei. Next base: position 14,678,887 of record CM033114.1, read on the forward strand.
TACTTTCTTGATTGATTGTATGATATTGACATTCTTTTTTTCTTTGAAAACATTTCAAGACATTTTAATTAACTTTCTTGATTGTAAGGGTTTGACCATTCTTCTTTCCTTATTATTGGACATTTTAATTTCCTTATTGTACGGATTATTTGTTTAGGATTTGATTTATTTTCTTTTTAAGTTATTTAGTAATTCGGCTTTATAAGCCAATGTAATCCTAACAGAAAATGATTCGTAATTGAAATAAAATTCGTGGGAGAGTTTTCCTCTTTGGTTCTTAAAATAACTATTTTCTTAACGTGTTACGATTTTTCTTGTGGGTTCATCCTTGACCTATCACTCAGAATGTTTCTCATCTATTATGAGTGTGACGTCTACCCAAATCTCTTATACCTTTATTTCTTATCTTTTAACATAGATAATGTGTCAATGACATTGTTCTTGCATATGATTTTGAAGTTGAATTAACACCATCCCTAGAAAAATACCCTTACGCATGTTCAGTTCTTATTTTTTATTGTGAGGTTCGAATCATTAAATGAAGAGAATAATAGAACATCATTAAAAGACCAATTGCATGTTCCTATTGAACTAATAATAAGGGCAACAACTAAAAGATTCAAAGATGCACTTAATGGGCTGATTCATTGGATTAGAGTTGATTCCAATATTTTGCAATTTAGATGAGTCCAAAACAAGATCATGGCTAGTCAATGTCATTAAGGCAGTTTTCAATTTGCCAATTTCAGCCTGTTGATTGATTTGGGCGTGAGAAAAAACAGCAAATTTTCCAATTTCAGTATTTTGTTACCAATCCCATATACATGACAAATTACTTGCCATTTTTTAAAACAATAAACTATGTTTACAGTCAAAACTGTTACTCAAAATATATTCCTTTTTTAAGGCTATTCTGTTCATTTCAGGTTACATTACTTTCTTGATTGATTGTATGATATTGACATTCTTTTTTTCTTTGAAAACATTTCAAGACATTTTAATTAACTTCTTGATTGTAAGGGTTTGACCATTCTTCTTTCCTTATTATTGGACATTTTAATTTCCTTATTGTACGGATTATTTGTTTAGGATTTGATTTATTTTCTTTTTAAGTTATTTAGTAATTCGGCTTTATAAGCCAATGTAATCCTAACAGAAAATGATTCGTAATTGAAATAAAATTCGTGGGAGAGTTTTCCTCTTTGGTTCTTAAAATAACTATTTTCTTAACGTGTTACGATTTTTCTTGTGGGTTCATCCTTGACCTATCACTCAGAATGTTTCTCTTCTATTATGAGTGTGACGTCTACCCAAATCTCTTATACTTTATTTCTTATCTTTTAACATAGATAATGTGTCAATGACATTGTTCTTGCATGATTTTGAAGTTGAATTAACACCATCCCTAGAAAAATACCCTTACGCATGTTCAGTTCTTATTTTTATTTGAGGTTCGAATCATTAAATGAAGAGAATAATAGAACATCATTAAAAGACCAATTGCATGTTCCTATTGAACTAATAATAAGGGCAACAACTAAAAGATTCAAAGATGCACTTAATGGGCTGATTCATTGGATTAGAGTTGATTCCAATATTTTGCAATTAAGATGAGTCCAAAACAAGATCATGGCTAGTCAATTGTCATTAAGGCAGTTTTCAATTTGCCAATTTCAACCTGTTGATTGATTTGGGCGTGAGAAAAACCAGCAAATTTGCCAATTTCAGTATGTTGTTACCAATCCCATATACATGACAAATTACTTGCCATTTTTTTAAAACAATAAATTACCGTTTACTTTCTTAATTGATTGTATGATATTGACATTCCTAATTTTCTTTGAAAACATTTCAAGACATTTTAATTAACTTTCTTGATTGTAAGGGTTTGACCATTCTTCTTTCCTTATTATTGGACATTTTAATTTCCTTATTGTACGGATTATTTGTTTAGGATTTGATTTATTTTCTTTTTAAGTTATTTAGTAATTTGGCTTATAAGCCAATGTAATCCTAACAGAAAATGATTCGTAATTGAAATAAAATTCGTGGAGAGTTTTCCTCTTTGGTTCTTAAAATAACTATTTTCTTAACGTGTTACGATTTTTCTTGTGGGTTCATCCTTGACCTATCACTCAGAATGTTTCTCATCTATTATGAGTGTGACGTCTACCCAAATCTCTTATACCTTTATTTCTTATCTTTTAACATAGATAATGTGTCAATGACATTGTTCTTGCATGATTTTGAAGTTGAATTAACACCATCCCTAGAAAAATACCCTTACGCATGTTCAGTTCTTATTTTTCATTGTGAGGTTCGAATCATTAATGAAGAGAATAATAGAACATCATTAAAAGACCAATTGCATGTTCCTATTGAACTAATAATAAGGGCAACAACTAAAAGATTCAAAGATGCACTTAATGGCTGATTCATTGGATTAGAGTTGATTCCAATATTTTGCAATTTAAGATGAGTCAAAACAAGATCATGGCTAGTCAATGTCATTAAGGCTGTTTTCAATTTGCCAATTTCAGCCTGTTGATTGATTTGGGCGTGAGAAAAACCAGCAAAATTTTTCCAATTTCAGTATGTTGTTACCAATCCATAAAAAACAAATTACTTGCCATTTTTTTAAAACAATAATTACCGTTTACTTTTCTAATTGATTGTATGATATTGACATTCCTAATTTTCTTTGAAAACATTTCAAGACATTTTAATTAACTTTCTCTGAATGAAGGGTTTGACCATTCTTCTTTCCTTATTATTGGACATTTTAAATTCCTTATTGTACGGATTATTTGTTAGGTTAGGATTTATTATTCTTTTTAGATTATTTAGTAATTCGGCTTTATAAGCCAATGTAATCCTAACAGAAAATGATTCGTAATTGAAATAAAATTCGTGGGAGAGTTTTCCTCTTTGGTTCTTAAAATAACTATTTTCTTAACGTGTTACGATTTTTCTTGTGGGTTCATCCTTGACCTATCACTCAGAATGTTTCTCATCTATTATGAGTGTGGCGTCTACCCAAATCTCTTATACCTTTATTTCTTATCTTTTAACATAGATAATGTGTCAATGACATTGTTCTTGCATGATTTTGAAGCTGAATTAACACCATCCCTAGAAAAATACCCTTACGCATGTTCAGTTTCTTTTTTATTGTGAGGTTCGAATCATTCAATGAAGAGATAATAGAGCATCATTAAAAGACCCATTGCATGTTCCTATTGAACTAATAATAAGGGCAAGGACTAAAAGATTCAAAGATGCACTTAATGGGCTGATTCATTGGATTAGAGTTGATTCCAATATTTTGCAATTTAAGATGAGTCCAAAACAAGATCATGGCTAGTCAATGTCATTAAGGCACTTTTCAATTTGCCAATTTCAGCCTGTTGATTGATTTGGGCGTGAGAAAAACCAGCAAATTTTCCAATTTCAGTATGTTGTTACCAATCCCATATACATGACAAATTACTTGCCATTTTTTTAAAACAATAAATTACCGTTTACTTTCTTAATTGATTGTATGATATTGACATTCCTATTTTCTTTGAAAACATTTCAAGACATTTTAATTAACTTTCTTGATTGTAAGGGTTTGACCATTCTTCTTTCCTTATTATTGGACATTTTAATTTCCTTATTGTACGGATTATTTGTTTAGGATTTGATTTATTTTTTTTTAAGTTATTTAGTAATTCGGCTTTATAAGCCAATGTAATCCTAACAGAAAATGATTCGTAATTGAAATAAAATTCGTGGGGAGTTTTCCTCTTTGGTTCTTAAAATAACTATTTTCTTAACGTGTTATGATTTTTCTTGTGGGTTCATCCTTGACCTATCACTCACAATCTTTTCTCATCTATCATGAGTGTGGCGTCTACCAAATCTCTTATACCTTTATTTCTTATCTTTTAAAATAGATAATGTGTCAATGACATTGTTCTTGCATGATTTTTTGAAACTGAATTAACACCATTCCGAATCATTCAATGATGAGAATAATAGAGCATCATTAAAAGACCCATTGCATGTTCCTATTGAACTAATAATAAGGGCAAGGACTAAAAGATTCAAAGATGCACTTAATGGGCTGATTCATTGGATTAGAGTTGATTCCAATATTTTGCAATTTAAGATGAGTCCAAAACAAGATCATGGCTAGTCAATGTCATTAAGGCAGTTTTCAATTTGCCAATTTCAGCCTGTTGATTGATTTGGGCGTGAGAAAAACAGCAAATTTTCCAATTTCAGTATGTTGTTACCAATCCCATATACATGACAAATTACTTGCCATTTTTTTAAAACAATAAATTACCGTTTACTTTCTTAATTGATTGTATGATATTGACATTCCTAATTTTCTTTGAAAACATTTCAAGACATTTTAATTAACTTTCTTGATTGTAAGGGTTTGACCATTCTTCTTTCCTTATTATTGGACATTTTAATTTCCTTATTGTACGGATTATTTGTTTAGGATTTGATTTATTTTCTTTTTAAGTTATTTAGTAATTCGGCTTTATAAGCCAATGTAATCCTAACAGAAAATGATTCGTAATTGAAATAAAATTCGTGGGAGAGTTTTCCTCTTTGGTTCTTAAAATAACTATTTTCTTAACTTGTTATGATTTTTCTTGTGGGTTCATCCTTGACCTATCACTCACAATCTTTCTCATCTATCATGAGTGTGGCGTCTACCCAAATCTCTTATACCTTTGTTTCTTATCTTTTAAAATAGATAATGTGTCAATGACATTGTTCTTGCATGATTTTGAACTGAATTAACACCATCCGAATCATTCAATGATTAGATAGATAGAGCATCATTAAAAGACCCATTGCATGTTCCTATTGAACTAATAATAAGGGCAAGGACTAAAAGATTCAAAGATGCACTTAATGGGCTGATTCATTGGATTAGAGTTGATTCCAATATTTTGCAATTTAAGATGAGTCCAAAACAAGATCATGGCTAGTCAATGTCATTAAGGCACTTTTCAATTTGCCAATTTCAGCCTGTTGATTGATTTGGGCGTGAGAAAAACCAGCAAATTTTCCAATTTCAGTATGTTGTTACCAATCCCATATACATGACAAATTACTTGCCATTTTTTTAAAACAATAAATTACCGTTTACTTTCTTAATTGATTGTATGATATTGACATTCCTAATTTTCTTTGAAAACATTTCAAGACATTTTAATTAACTTTCTTGATTGTAAAGGTTTGACCATTCTTCTTTCCTTATTATTGGACATTTTAATTTCCTTATTGTACGGATTATTTGTTTAGGATTTGATTTATTTTCTTTTTAAGTTATTTAGTAATTCGGCTTTATAAGCCAATGTAATCCTAACAGAAAATGATTCGTAATTGAAATAAAATTCGTGGGGAGTTTTCCTCTTTGGTTCTTAAAATAACTATTTTCTTAACGTGTTACGATTTTTCTTGTGGGTTCATCCTTGACCTATCACTCAGAATGTTTCTCATCTATTATGAGTGTGGCGTCTACCAAATCTCTTATACCTTTATTCTTATCTTTTAAATAGATAATGTGTCAATGACATTGTTCTTGCATGATTTTGAAGGAATTACCATCCCTAGAAAAAATACCCTTACGCATGTTCAGTTCTTATTTTTTATTGTGAGGTTCGAATCATTCAATGAAGAGAATAATAGAGCATCATTAAAAGACCCATTGCATGTTCCTATTGAACTAATAATAAGGGCAAGGACTAAAAGATTCAAAGATGCACTTAATGGGCTGATTCATTGGATTAGAGTTGATTCCAATATTTTGCAATTTAAGATGAGTCCAAAACAAGATCATGGCTAGTCAATGTCATTAAGGCAGTTTTCAATTTGCCAATTTCAGCCTGTTGATTGATTTGGGCGTGAGAAAAACCAGCAAATTTTCCAATTTCAGTATGTTGTTACCAATCCCATATACATGACAAATTACTTGCCATTTTTTTAAAACAATAAATTACCGTTTACTTTCTTAATTGATTGTATGATATTGACATTCCTAATTTTCTTTGAAAACATTTCAAGACATTTTAATTAACTTTCTTGATTGTAAGGGTTTGACCATTCTTCTTTCCTTATTATTGGACATTTTAATTTCCTTATTGTACGGATTATTTGTTTAGGATTTGATTTATTTTCTTTTTAAGTTATTTAGTAATTCGGCTTTATAAGCCAATGTAATCCTAACAGAAAATGATTCGTAATTGAAATAAAATTCGTGGGAGAGTTTTCCTCTTTGGTTCTTAAAATAACTATTTTCTTAACTTGTTATGATTTTTCTTGTGGGTTCATCCTTGACCTATCACTCACAATTTTCTCATCTATCATGAGTGTGGCGTCTACCCAAATCTCTTATACCTTTGTTTCTTATCTTTTAAATAGATAATGTGTCAATGACATTGTTTCTTGCATGATTTTGAAGCTGAATTAACACCATTCGAATCATTCAATGATGAGAATAATAGAGCATCATTAAAAGACCCATTGCATGTTCCTATTGAACTAATAATAAGGGCAAGGACTAAAAGATTCAAAGATGCACTTAATGGGCTGATTCATTGGATTAGAGTTGATTCCAATATTTTGCAATTTAAGATGAGTCCAAAACAAGATCATGGCTAGTCAATGTCATTAAGGCAGTTTTCAATTTGCCAATTTCAGCCTGTTGATTGATTTGGGCGTGAGAAAAACCAGCAAATTTGCCAATTTCAGTATGTTGTTACCAATCCCATATACATGACAAATTACTTGCCATTTTTTTAAAACAATAAATTACCGTTTACTTTCTTAATTGATTGTATGATATTGACATTCTTATTTTCTTTGAAAACATTTCAAGACATTTTAATTAACTTTCTTGATTGTAAGGGTTTGACCATTCTTCTTTCCTTATTATTGGACATTTTAATTTCCTTATTGTACGGATTATTTGTTTAGGATTTGATTTATTTTCTTTTTAAGTTATTTAGTAATTCGGCTTTATAAGCCAATGTAATCCTAACAGAAAATGATTCGTAATTGAAATAAAATTCGTGAGGGAGTTTTCCTCTTTGGTTTCTTAAAATAACTATTTTCTTAACTTGTTTATGATTTTTCTTGTGGGTTCATCCTTGACCTATCACTCAGAATTTTCTCATCTATTATGAGTGTGCGTCTACCCAAATCTCTTATACCTTTGTTTCTTATCTTTTAAATAGATAATGTGTCAATGACATTGTTCTTGCATGATTTTGAAGCTGAATTAACACCATCCCTAGAAAAATACCCTTACGCATGTTCAGTTCTTATTTTTTATTGTGAGGTTCGAATCATTCAATGATGAGAATAATAGAGCATCATTAAAAGACCCATTGCATGTTCCTATTGAACTAATAATAAGGCAAGGACTAAAAGATTCAAAGATGCACTTAATGGGCTGATTCATTGGATTAGAGTTGATTCCAATATTTTGCAATTTAAGATGAGTCCAAAACAAGATCATGGCTAGTCAATGTCATTAAGGCAGTTTTCAATTTGCCAATTTCAGCCTGTTGATTGATTTGGCGTGAGAAAAACCAGCAAATTTGCCAATTTCAGTATGTTGTTACCAATCCCATATACATGACAAATTACTTGCCATTTTTTAAAACAATAAATTACCGTTTACTTTCTTAATTGATTGTATGATATTGACATTCTTATTTTCTTTGAAAACATTTCAAGACATTTTAATTAACTTTCTTGATTGTAAGGGTTTGACCATTCTTCTTTCCTTATTATTGGACATTTTAATTTCCTTATTGTACGGATTATTTGTTTAGGATTTGATTTATTTTCTTTTTAAGTTATTTAGTAATTCGGCTTTATAAGCCAATTATCCTAACAGAAAATGATTCGTAATTGAAATAAAATTCGTGGAGGGAGTTTGGTTCTTAAAATAACTATTTTCTTAACTTGTTATGATTTTTCTTGTGGTTCATCCTTGACCTATCACTCAGAATGTTTCTCATCTATTATGAGTGTGGCGTCTACCCAAATCTCTTATACTTTTGTTTCTTATCTTTTAAATAGATAATGTGTCAATGACATTGTTCTTGCATGATTTTGAAGCTGAATTAACACCATCCCTAGAAAAATACCCTTACGCATGTTCAGTTCTTATTTTTTATTGTGAGGTTCGAATCATTCAATAATGAGAATAATAGAGCATCATTAAAAGACCCATTGCATGTTCCTATTGAACTAATAATAAGGGCAAGGACTAAAAGATTCAAAGATGCACTTAATGGGCTGA
>CM033114.1:14687306-14787018 GCA_019321725.1 Paulownia fortunei
AACGAATTAAAAGATGTTTATTTTCAAAATATTAATTAATCCAATCAATTAAATTAGTACATCCATTAAATTATAAAGGCCTATAAAAATTAAATATTTCGAACAATTAATTACTTGTTCCATGATAGGCCACTTAATATAATTAGGTCAATTTAATTAATTTAATTATATTAAATTAAATTAATTTATCACTTGATTAATTAAACCCTTTTTAATTAATCATATCAATTAAATATAATCCAACAATTGGATTATTTACTTAGATAAGAAATGAGCTTCTCCGAGTTTGTGTATGACTCCTTAGGTTCACCCATATGCTAGTAGTGGGCTCACAAATCTTATGACTTAGTCATATAATTAATTATTCTTGAGAATTAACCTATTAATTCCAAAAACCTCACAAATCATCGTTAACGTCTAGCAATACGCCATGGAAACCTAGACATAAGTGAAGGTGGCAAACTCTTTCAATTATGAATACCATGCAAGTTTGGTTCCTACGTCAACTAATCTTTCGATTTAGCCTAGGGCTAAGATTATCAATCGAAGCCCTAATAGCTTAATTCTATGAAACCATTCATAGTATCTTGATTTGTTGATGCTAATTAGGAAACTCATTTCCTAATTACTCATCCCAACCATGGCCATGAATTTCAAAATCAAGTATAGTGAAATCATAGAAGATTCACCTATTCATCTAAAAAAGTGATGTATCCTTTGTCCGCCACTTATTAATATCCATAAACGAGGATGATGCACCCAAAATATCCCTATTATGATTGTCATGCAATCAGTGAATGAATTAAAGTACATCATGTCAAGAATGAGATTACAATAGTACCTCAAGTCAAAGAACTATTTTATGCACTATCATAACGATTGGAAACTTCCCATTCAACAATTATATTTTCTTGGGAATTTCTAGTGGGTTGTTCAGTGAACTTATTTTCCAACAAACACCCACATATATGCACTAGTGTTACGACACTACTGTCTATAGAATGAGGTACCCTCCTATGGAGCATGCACCATATGTGTAAGTCTTAAATGAGCTAGTCAATGTCCTATCTCAAAAAGCCCTTGAATTGGAACTAGTTTAAGATCACAACCATGAAGCCATATTCCATGATCGCTATCTTATGCGCGACCATGCCTCGTAGTCATATGTGACATAGGGATTTTATCTAATTAATAGCATAAATTTATGATAAAGATTTCTTTTTTAATAATGTTTAATAAAAAAAGATAGTCTATTACAAGAGTATAATAGCAGCCACTAATTAGCCCGTCAAGCACTATTCTAACATTAGTTTGGGATGAGGCATAGAAGAAATCAAAAGAGGAAATGGTGGTAGCATAATAGCATGATTGCACGAACATGAATAATTATTATTATATGCTTCAGTTATGCTTTAACATGCATTAGTATATGAAATATGAGATCAAACTTTTGTTTATTGATTTAACATATTCCTTAAGTGCTCTGTAGTGAAAAACTTTGTATCTCGGTTAAGGAAGATTGATGTGTTGAATGACCATGAAATGAATTATTCATATTGCTCCATACTTGTTATATTCTAAAGTGATTATTGGCCTAAATATTTGCTTTAGATATGTTACATTTGGCTAAGAACTAAAAGTATGCAAAATGGTGCAATATGATTGGTTGGTTGACTAGGTTGCATAAACTCATTCTAAACTACATTGAACTTGATTATAACACCAAAGCATCAATTTTTGTCATCTCCCTAGCATACAAATATGGATTTTGTCATGAGAAGACACCAAGCACGATGCAACCAATCATTACCCTCCATCTCTCTTTGAAATGCCAAAGAAGTCAGTTTTAGCCTATTTTCTTGTGGAAGCTTCTCAAAAACAACCAGCCATTCTTCTCCAAAGTTTTTCCCAAATTTCTACACTCTCATACTCATAAAAATTGAATTCAATCCATAGGAATCCACAAAACACAAACTAGAACAAATTTCCACCCTTTTAAGCTTGAAAACCATTGATTTTGAAGCTTAATTCTAACTTAATCAAGGTATATTCTTTTTCAATATTTCTTATGATGAATCTGTAGTATCTTGAGTGGTTACATGTTTTAGTATATTTTTGTAAGATTGATAACTTAAGTATGTTACACTTGAAGCCAAAACCAAGCTAGTTAAGCTAGTTTTTAGCAAAATTGATCTTGTGAAATATGCTTAATTTACTTGTTCTTCTTGATGTTTTAATGTTTATATTATGTTTGAAAGTTTCTATGAATGATTGTGAACAATAGAAATTAGTTTGTTTAATTGATGGTTAGAATCAATTTAAGTAAGAATCAAGTTCACCCCATGTTAATTTGGATATTTTGAGATTGTGTTCAAGGTTTGGGGGCTGCCCTAATAGTAATTTAATGGCTACCCTAATGTTTTATTATCTTGAATTATTAGTATATATGGAGTATGTATTGTTTTTGAAGTAATGTAATTGATATGGAATTGTTTACAAAAAAATAAAAAGTGTATATGATTTTAATTAGAATTGATTATGTGATTTATGAAAATGATATTAAAAGGTACATGATTTAATTATGTTAGGCCGTTAACACATCCTATCTTCCAAATAGATTGACCTTTTCACTTAGTACAAAGTGGACTTAAGGTAAGTTGAGGCTTCATTTGTGTATCACAAGAATCTTATAATATGTTGTTCATGTTTTGATGTGATTGTTATTATTTATCAAATGATGTAATGTTTGATGCATTTATGGTTCATGAAGCATGACACTATTAAGAATATAATAAGGTTTTTGAAAAGGAAGTATCGTATTTGATTGATGGTCGGGTAGACAAGGGACGCGGGAGGGATTGGGGACCCAACAAATGGTGGCAAATACTTGAGGTTGAAAAATCAGTATAGGAAAGCCACAATAAATGAGATGGAATACGGCTAATACCTGAGGTTGAAAGACCAAGTATGGAAACCCTGTATTAGTTCTCATATTGGCCAATCATTATAAACAGCTTCCGAAAACCACGATCTATCGCTATTAGTTAGGTACCACACTTCAAGAGCCCTAAACAATGATTTATGAATTCAAGTTCTTTCTCTTATAGCCAAAAATGGGATCTTTATTAACACCATAACTCTAGTATTGTTGAAAAATTAACATTTCTTGACTTAACTATATTAGCTTATTTAAATTCTGCAGTGAGGTTAAGAGGTGTTACAGAAAAACATGAAACATAGAGGATCAGACAATACTCATTACCTACTGAGCATATTTGAATATAACCCAATCTTAGTACGGGTCTATATCTTATTTTCAAAATTTACAAGTAAATCCAACAATTCTTGTGTGTGCACATTTATTTCATATAAATACATCATGAGGCTTGCAGCAGTAAACCTAAGGTTTCAGTAACAAAAAAAAAGCACCAACTAGCAGTCTACCACCAGAGCATGAAAGGCAAGCATTAGAAGGCAGAAGTAATTTTTAAATATTTACATATGAGAGTTGTGTTCCATTTATTGACAATCTTTGTGAATCTATCTTACTCGATTCTCAAACAAATTCATGTGTTCTTCATCTACCCTAAGAAAGAAAACAACTATATTACATTCTTTTTTTTGCTGATTTTGCACATTTAAAACTCCATCTCTTGTATTACTGAAAGCCTCTTTATTCATTCTTATCTTGGGTAGTCTACGAACTTAAAACCACACCTAAAATACAAATAAGAAGTTATCATTTTACATATTATATATCTCAAACACGAGGACATCTACATGGCAATCTTATTTAAGAATCAAAATTAGGAAACTATAGAATTCCTTTCTCAAAATATGTTATGCATGTAAAAATCTCATTTTTGCTCATATGTCATGCATGCACGTGCAAATGCTCATGAGTGGTATGAATGCAAGGGATTTTCTCTGAACATTTTTCAAGCATTTTGAATATCATGAGGTGCATAATCTACTTGTTATCATGCTTCTCCAAATTACCATCATCACATTTAGTACAAATACATCATGATATATCATGTCCATGCATTGTAGTTGCAAATGGATCTTTACTTACCATTAATCTGATTGGTGGCTTACTCTAAATGTTAGTTTCCCCAGAGTCAAAGTCCATGGACTACAAGCTTTTCTTCCTAACCTTAGGTGGAAAACGACTTGTATATTGTCAAATATCAAACACCATCCCCAAATTGGCAAGTTCAATACACCTAATCTCATACTAAGTCCTTCGACATCAAGGTTAACTAGGTAATAGTCAAACCTTTCAAGTTACAAACTAATACCTAAAATAGTCCCATAATTATTTTAATTTCTTATTATAAATGTATATCCTCCTCATTTAATTGAATTATTATGACAGCAATGTATATAGAAAATAGTTCCTCAATCATTAAAACTCAATAACAATATGTAGGAGTTGGAACATGCTGAAATATCAAGTGAACAAATTTAGATTTTTCATTCTACTATGTTGTCCAATTGAGTTCCATAAAGTTTTTCACATCCTTAAGCATATTCAATCACTCCCAAATTTTTACCACACCTAGATAAAATATAATTGAAGGTAACCATGTCATAATCCTATCAAAAATAGTGATATACCTTAGCAAAATTAGCCCCTTCACACAACACCATAACTGAGAATCTTATAGTGACAGTTTTGAGTATCTCTTCAATTATCATTCCATATTTCAACTTCTAACCTATCCAAACTTACATCCATAACCTGAACTCATATATAAACACATCTATAGTTAAAAATATAGGTCTTTCTCAAGGTATTATTCATATGTATAAAGCTTAAAGAATAAAAAATCAACTACACAGTTTATGTCCTTAGTGGTTCCTACTAAGGTTTTGCAACCAAACAATCCTTCTTTTGTGCATAATAACACCACAAATAATATACTAACATGATTATAAGAAAGAAAATAAGTTTTAGAAATTATAAAACCTCAAACAATATAAAAAGTTATGCCAAAAACTATGAGTTAAGCTCACCTATGTACAATTTCAACCTCAAGTTGTGAATTAGCACTTCCCTTTGCTTCAGTAGCCTTCTCTTTCATTTGGAATCACTCGGGAACAACTTTGAGAGTTTAAGACAGAGTTTTGTAAGGTTAAATAGTGTATAACATGGTTTAGGTCGTGGATTTCTCACTTAGAAGGAAGGACAAGCATTAGGTGGTAACTTGAGGTGGTTAAGCTTAAGGTGGCTAGAGCTTTAGGTGTTGTCTTTCGTAAAATCTGATTTTACACTCACCTTTGCAAGACCAAATCTGGTGTTCTCTATATTTATTCATCTTTTACAACCTATTTAATTTTCAGAAGATCTCATAAATATTCCCAACACTAATTTCCTAACCATCTATTCCATTTCTAAATCAATTGATATCCTATCGTTGCACGATAAAGATTGCACTTTGATAGTTTTATGCACATATAGACCTTTTAATATCATATTTCAATTATAGAATATCATGTTTAGTGCCCCAAGAATAAAAATTATCAACATATATACTTTTAAAATACCTTGATCAAACCGAATCAAATCACGTAAGCTTATTAGTAACATTTTCCACACTTCTAAGATTATAACATGTAACCTATAAATGTTCAACATATGAACAACCAATTTTTTCTCCTTATCTGAATATAGAATTGATCACTTAGGCTAGTTGATATCGACAAACTAACATCATACAGAGAGTTTTAAAAGTTTAACGACTAAATTCATTACAAGATGAAAAGAATGATTAATTCTCTTTAAGTAACTAGAACCAATGCTAAGATTAATTCTCATTAAGTAACTAGATTTTTTTTTCCACACTTGTCTCACCATTCGAATTTCATATACTTATGTAAGATAAATCAAAGGTCAACAATCTAGGAGAAACAATATCCTAACCTGAAAACAATCTTGGGAGCAACAACACCTTTTCTTAATTTAATCAACAAACCTTATTATTATCAATGGCTATTTATTTGAGATGGTTACTTGTTTCAAATTTTCAATTTTTTTATAACCAACACATAACCTCATGATTCATTTTTCTTATAGGTGAACAAGATTTTGGCTTCTTTAGGGGAAGTACTAGGCCTTAATACCTTGTCCGACATCCTTATAGAATCAAGTAAGGTTTATTAAATTCCAATAGAGTTATCTTATAAAGTGAAAGTGAGGTTGGAGTTGTTCGTACAACTAAATCAAGGATAAACTTAATTGTTTAGCCAATACATGCCCAATAATATCTTTTCAAAATGCATCGTTAAATTAAAATTGTACAAATAGATTTCCAATGTCATTTCTCAAAATTCTAACATAATCCGTATATCAATGATAACTCGTTCTCAATATTCTTCTCTTAGTAATTATAGAAAAGTTGAAATTTGATAATATTCTACATTCTCCACAAAAGTAAAAGTTTTCCTATTATGGTCTCCACAAAACTCTTATTTTCCTTACCTAGCTTTTTAGAAGTCAAAACAACTGTGAAAAAATCCACATAAGCAGAATTCTTAGAAAACCAATCCATACTCAAGATTATATCATAATAGTTCATTGCCAATATAATCAAATCGGCATAGACTTCTCAATTTTATTGGGGATAATGCAAGCTTTTAAAATCTAATTACTTTGTTCTAATTCTCTAGAAGGAATTATCACATTGTAACTAACCTCACTTGTATCAGGTATCCTAGCTAGCCTCTTTTCATACTTAGTAGAAATAAATGAATGTGTAGCCCAAAGTTAAATAATACAAATGATGGAATACCAAAAATAGAGAATTTATTTGTTACTACTGATGGGTTTACCTCTGTTTTTGTTTATACAAAATCTTATAACATATGACCAATATTATTCATAAAACATAATTGAATTATATAGAAAAATAAAACTTAATGGCATGGTTGTGCATGCATGGCTGTGCTCCACAAGTTTCCTAGCTCATGCACATAGACAGTCTATAAAACCAATAAACTTAGGCTGCAATACCACTATGTCACACCCAAGTAAATATATCTATATATATACAGTATGAAAGAGAAAACAATTTAACTTTAATTCCAGAAGTGTTCGTTCTACTAACAAGTTTTCAAATCCAGAACTAGAGAATAAAATATCAAATTCAATAAATTGTTTTCTTGTTTTGTTAATTTTTACAAATATGAAATTTTCCATCTCATATTTAACTAATTAAAAAATAAAGATGTTGGCATATTGTAAAAATATGAGTAACAGTAAAGAGCCACAAGTTACAAGTTTTTTACATTTGCGGCGAAAAATCAATTTAAACTTAAGAAACAAATGACAAAGAACAAGAAAAGTAGATTGCTCATTTAAGTGGAGCCCTTTGAGGTATTCCCTTTCTACTTTTCTTGCGCATGGAAATGCAGTAGCATTGTGTCCTCTTCCTCTTAGGCGTAGGCTGATTGCTCTTTGGATCAAGGCTCTCCTCTATTTGCATGTCTCATTCTATACTCATAAGCTGTCAGAAAAAAATCATAAAAGTTATTAGTTCACTTTTAACTATATACTGTAATAATAAAGGAAATTTTTACAACGCAGTATATTATGTGTGGGCATGTGTATTTTTTTATACTATCCAACATAATACATAGAAGAGAAGAATTTTGGTGTTAAAAGTCCTGTATATGAACAAACAATTATTTGTGTAGCTATAAATCCATCACAATCACTCGACACTCCAAACTTATTTACAATAAGGTTTCAAAAGTTATATACAATACAAAGTACCAAAACATAATATAACAGACTCAAAATCAAAATATCACCCACAAAACTGCCCAACAGATCGCCATCCATGTACAATGATCTCTAAAAGCCTGTAGGAGCTCCAACAACCAGCCAAGTAAATTGGGAGCTCAATACTAACCATGTTCACCTACAATACATGAACTATATGAGCTAACGCCAACTAAGTAAAATCATGCATGGAAAAAGTATGATTTGAAACATTATGTAATTCCATCCCAAAATGTCATGCAAGAAATATATCATGTCTGAGTACTCATAAATCAGAATATTTCACTCAAAATCATTTCTTTACATAGGGCCCTTGGCCCACTTACTATACACTAGAAGAGTTTTGTCCAATATCAATATTAATAATTAATTGGTCAATCTCAATTGACACAGTCGAGTGGACCATACTCTCATGACCACCAAGAGGTCCACATCCTATCTTATCCTATGATCACCTAATAAGTATCCCATCTGCAGTGTCAATATAACAAAGATACAGTCAAGTGGACCATCCTTTCGTGATCACCAGAGGTACATGGCTCTTCTCCTATGATCACCGAGAATATCCCACTTGCAGATAGCTTGAACTGGTAAAGTGGAACAATTATGGGAATTAGTTCATTCAAGGTACTTCTATGCATACTCTTATATACTGTAATTCAGGACTTCTTGAAGTTTGCAAACTTTTAGGTATTCTTGTCTTTAGGTAGAAAAATATACTACCTCCATTAGACACCATTAGTGAGAGAGGCTGGTATTGGTATCTGCTGTAATATGCCCCAACGTCCACCCTTACGAACAATATCTCTATGAAGAGTATAAAATTTTACACATAGAAAATGTAATTAAAAAAAATATCCTCATGAGATTTTCCTCTTATACAATAAAGTATTTATATAGGTCGTAGCCTATTTAGGATTGGTCTGCTACAAGTAAATTTATTGTCATCTTTGGTTACTTTCTAAACTTCTTTGTTTTTCTCTCCCTGAACATTGTTTCCAAACCCTGTTCTATGCTGGTAGTTAGATTTCCTAGCTAGATTGGCTTCAAAATTGCCATAATACCTTCTTTTCTTAATACCAGGATATCAATTCATTCTAAACAAGCATTTTACACATAATATAAGATGCTATGAAAGGCTGCAAAATTTACCAAAAGTTGGATACACAGACGTCCTATCCGCAAGCATAATACGAAGCTCCTCATTCCTTGATTGAGCAAGATTATGATGACATACATGAGGCTCTATCGCATATTAAACACCATTTGCTTATGCAAGTTGCCTTCAAAGAAATAAGTTGTCAAATAAGTTTTCCCATTTCATCAAGTTCATAAAATGCATAAAATATTTAGTGCTTCAAACCCATAAGTTGCTCATATGTTTTGCTAAAATGGGGGGAGTTGTTGTTTAACCTTATCATTGCCTTGTTATGTTTTAAAGCATGTTAAGCTAAACAATAGAGTATGTAAGCAGGTTGGTATCAAGTTCATGGATTTATATAGCTATTTAATACATGTTTATATGATTAAACCTTTTGAAAGATTATTGATGTATATTTGGACCATTATACGTGGTATGAGGGTGATAAAAGCCCAATTTCCCCAAATTAGTTTAAGCCTGCAGATTCAGAACCGCCAGCACTGTTGGTTTACAAATGGTGTTAGGGCATAAAAAACTTGAAGGGCATATTGGACACTTAGTGAGAGGCTATTTGTTGTGACGCTTAGACTAAATCTATTTTTTTTTTCAAAAAGATTGATCTAACCAATGCTCAACAGGTAGTGTAGTAAACTAAATTTTTATATTCTTTTGACAAGTAATTGGAATGTTGTATGCTTTACATTGATTTTCATCTTATATTTTTGCAGGTTTCTGCATTTGGTTCTTGACCACAACATTACTATTATGTCACTATAAAGAGTAACGTTGTTTATCAGCTTCTTTAAAATAAACATGTAGCTTGATTTTGTTTGATGTGCCTAGTGAATTTTATTAATGCACCTTACCGCTTTGAAAGCTACAATCCAAGAAAAAAACTAATGAGGCATATATTCTAAACTTTCCATTTTGTAATGGGATATTATTTCCATTACCAGAATTCTCTTATATTGTCTATATAGGTAAATAAAGATCCAGGGAAGATGGTTGCAATGCAAAGGAATTAAAGTAAATTTTGGAATCAGAGAGATTGCTAGGATAGAGAAGGTAAATAAACTAAGAAATAATATTTTTTTTGTTTTTTTGTGTGCAAGTACTTGTCTTTTGCTGGTTTGAACTAGATTGCCTTGAGAGGAGAAAAGATAGGAGATTCTACTCTATTTTAGAGAATCTAGCCGCTTTACATACAAACCTTGATGAAACAACCCCTGTGCATACTGTTTCAAGAACTATGAAGGGGACTTACATTGGAGAATCGAAACATCTGTTGGGGTATGATAGCCTTGAGCATGAAATAAAGATGATGTATGTAATTTTTATTAATCTTTGGTTTATAGCAATTTCATGTGAATTTTATCCTAAGTATGTTATGAGACAGAATGTAAAATAGTTGCACAATGGGGTTGTCTTTGACTTTAGAAGGTATGGAGACTTACTTTCAGAGGCAAGGTCCAGATTTTTTCAAGCTTCTACACATGTTTTTTGTTTTAGGGATTACCTTTTTTCAATCAAGTTTGATGATTCTTTGATATGTCCTCTTGACTGGGATTGGTGTCTCTTTCACAAGCTAAGAAAATGAACAACATAGAGATTAGGCATTTTGTTATTGATATGCAACTCTAGATTTGTACCTTGTCTGATGTATTGTTATTGCATCTTAAAAAATATAATCTAAAGCTTATTATCCATAGCTTCGTCTCCAAAAGGACATTATTACACACACAATTAGGGTAGGAGTAGGGTTGGGTTTTTTTACTGACCCAAATAGTTTGAGGTGATCTGGACTGTGTAGTTTCTAATTTTTCATGTATCAAGTTATCTGATACCTATATGAATAATCTTGCCAGCTTTCGCAGACTTTAAATTCTACCCAAAAAGTTGATGGGGTTCTGTATTTAAATTTAAAAAATGTAAATATAAATTACAAATCCTAAAGCTCTAACCCTATTATCCCTCACACTATTCTCTCTTTTTATCTCTCTGGTAGTGGCACTACACACTCAGTGACCAACATAGTAGTGCAACCACACTTCTCAAGTTCTTGTCGTTATTTCTTTATGTGAAGGTGCTTCTCACAAAATGTTACCATCCTTATTGCAAGGTAGGGTACTTGGATCCCACATCAGTAGTATGGGATCCATAAGGCTTACTTGATAATATTATCTAGATTTGATGCAACATCTCCAAAATGAGAATTGTCTACAATAGCACAATGTGCAAAAATTTTATCGCAGGTAAATTGTTTAATTTTTTGTGGCAGATTATGTCTAGCTATAATTTTCTACTGGATAGATTTATTTAATATTCATATTAAGGAACCAAAACCATGACCTGAGATAAGGAAACATTAGTGGGCCTTTGTTAGACATTCTTATAGTACACAGAAGGTCATTAATTTATTTTCCCCTTTCTTTTTTCCTTTTTTGGTGATTTTTTGGGTGTTGGAGAAGGAAATGGATTAGCTAACTCTTTATATTCATCTTTAATTATGTTCATAGGTTTGTATTTTGTGAAAATTTCCTCACATAATATTGCTTAACAAAGTCAAACTGGATTGCCTATTGAAATATTGAAATACTGGTCTTATTTGTCAAAACTTTTCCTTTCCACCTTTTACATATTAGTTTTGGAATTCTATTTAGCATAGGTACTAGTGTTATGCAACACTATGTAGGTTTGTGCCCAATGTTTGATTTGGAGGTTAGCAATTTCATTGTACAAAGAAATTACAAGTTTAAATATCTCCACCGATCTGATAAAAATTGTATGTTTGAAATGTTCCACCGATTTAGTATGACTAGCTTGTAAATATTGTACAGAAAGAAGAAGCGATAATAACAACAATATTTCCTTCACTCAATAACCCCATTCAGGTATTCCTGCATGACTGCTTTGTTCTTGAATTTGATAGGTCTTGGGCTACAAATTTTCCTATCATGCTATGTAAGTGTTTGAATACGATACGTTATTTGCTAATTTGAGTATTGTTTTCTACAAACCATTTATTTTTACTATAGAAAAACTAATGAAGGAAGACCTGTTAAGATATTTATAAGTTGTTCAACTGCTAGCTAAACATTTAAATGAATGTTAGAATAAAATAAAATCTAGTAAGAATAACAACAGTAGCATCCCTAATATTATTTGATTGTCTCTGTTTGGGCAAATAGTATATCAGAATACCTATAGAATATGCCGAATCGAGAATAATATTCCTAGTCAATGAAATGACCAAATCACTCCAATGTTTTCAAGATAGAAGCAGACACAAACCAGTAGAAGAATAATCTATGGTTTTTGTATGAATCTCGATTGGATGCATCCAATGCTTTGTCTAGTTGAAAGTACATCTCATAGTTGGTTAAGTCAATTAAACCATTTATATATATATGCATTTATTTCCCAAATATCTAACATTCAAGTCCTTCAGGCTTTTTCTATTGTTGTTACATCGCTATTTTCACATAGAAATAAAATCATAGGATATTAGTAGGTTGTATAACAAATATTGATTTTGAGATTTTATCTAGTAGTGTGTTTTGAGATAAGTTCATATTTTTATATCAAATCCTTCATATTTTCCTTGCTTTATTCTTGTTAATATTGAGTTTTGTTTAATATTTTATGTTAGGGAATCAATGAACAAAAAAAGTCAAAATGAAATCAAAGAAGACAACACGTTTCCTGAGCAAGTTGGAGATACTATTTCTTTAGATCAAAGAAGCATCACAATTAGAAGAAAATGATTATTATTACCTAAGCCCATCATGTGTAGATCAAAATATATACAATAAATCACTTGAACTTTACAAGTGATAATTGAACTTGCAATAAATTCAAAATCAACATGTTTCGAACTTGAGGAATTTTCATATTTTGGGCATAACTCCATACTCAATAACCCTATAGATCTTAATCTTATGGAATTTTAAAGAAAAGAATAGAACTACAACTTTGCTATTAGAAGCTAAGTCCAATTCAACCTTGATAAAAGTAGAAAATTCATCCAATTGTTTGCATTGAAAGGAATTTATCTATGCAGACACATCTCATTAAATCAAGCATAACTTTCTCCCTCGTAATTGGAATTAAGTGATTTAAATAAAAAATGAAGGTAACAAACAAATCTACAACTTTCATATTGACCATTTTTCCAAAATCAGCTTATTTCATGGGAGGAAATGTGTGGCAAAATTCAGATTCAAGAACGACATGTGAATTTAAAGCACATTTGAAGTAACTTTGGAGTGTATTTGGAGATGCCAATTTAGGGCACTCTTCTACTATAAATAGGGCCTTTTGGATGTCATTCAAGAAATACAAAAAACCTTGGGAAGGGGGAGAGAAGTTTTCTTATTGTCTTTCTTTAGGCTAAGTTTTATAGTAATAATAGAAATGTCTTCTCTAGTTTCTCTTCTATTTTTTTATCCTTTCTATTTTCATTATGTCTTTCTAAATTTTATTTGGCTGATGAGAAAGTGTGAACCTTTTGGTGGAGGAAGAAGAATGGTTATAAAGATACATAATGTTTAAATGTATTGTATTATTATTTTAATTTTTGATTAAAACCCTCATTATTTAGTGGTTGTTCGTGATTTATCTATTACTAATGGTACAATAAATACTTGGGTTCATTTAGCTAAATATCTGGTTCAACTGTACCGATCGCTAACGTGAAACCTTGATTTGTTGTAGACAAAGGTGTGTATAAATACTTAACCCCATAAATAAGTTTTGGCGTTAAAACCCTCCTTGATTAGCAGTGCTTCTTGATTTATATATTACTAATAGCACAAGAAATGCTTGAGTTCATTTAGCTAAATGTCTAGTTCTACTATAACTGCTAACTGAAATATTGATTTGGTGTAGACAAATATGTGTATAAATACTTAATCCCATAAATAAGTGTTGGTATTAAGAGATAATTTACAAACAGTAAGACAGTATCATGATCACCTTAGTGAATGAGCTATTTGATAACATCTTCTCATTGGAATATTCATTGTGTATGGATTCCAATAGTAGTATTTAAAAGAGGTAAAAAGAATAATAAATAATCATTCTTCTATCCAAATCTCAAGAGTGGATCCATAATCCTCAGTACTTTAATTACTTTGATGTCTTAGTTATAGTATAAATATTTCTTTATAATCTTTACCACATAAAGCCCACCTTTTAAGAAATATAATCCTGAAAACTTCAAACAACTTCCCTGTATATTGACATCAGACTCACAAGAAATTTATTACTTTACATAACCTATATTTGGGTTTGCAAACTTAAAGTTATAGCAAGTTTTTGGCATTGTTGCCGGGGAAGGCAGAGTAAGTATTCAAGTTTGTAAATATATTTCCTTTGTAAATATTATGTATTTTTTTTTATGGTTATATGTTCATATGGTATCCTAGTCATAATTCTCTTTGTTTAGTTTGAAATAATTCTAAAACTTTATTTGAAAATTTATTTAAGTCACCTCCACACACTTGTACCATGGTTGAAAATTAAAGTGTCTAGGATAAAAATGAGAATTAACAGGTGCGAACCATGCATTATTACTTGTAATATCCTCAAAATTTCTCCTTCTTGTTTTATTTTTCCTCTCAATGCAAATGACTTTCAATTCAAGTTGGGTATGATCCTTTACTTCCTAATTTCTATGTTTAGACTCTGAAAACACTTACTTGCATATGAAAGAATTTGATGAAATATGTGTCATTTTTAATGATCAAACTTGTACAAATGAAACCATTAAGCTCAAATTATTTTATTTTTCTTTAAAATATAAAGCAAAAACTTAGCTTAACTCTTTATAACATAAGTCGGTTGGCACTTAAAAAGAAATGCAAGCTGAATTTTTGAAAAAGTTCTTTCCAACTCATAAAACTAATGTTTTGAAAAGACAAATCCAATTTTTTTCTCAAAATTTTTGTGAAGCTTTCTTTCAATATTGTGAAAGATTTAAAAATTTATTGAATTCATGCCCACATCATGATTTGCAAATATGACGCTTAAATAGTTTCTTTTATGAAAGTTTAACTCACAAAACAAATTAATTTGTTGAAATAATTGTAATGGTGATTTCTTGATAAAGAACATGATGAAACTCTATAATATCTAAACCATTTGGCAGAAAATCTGGCATAGTGTTAATTCTTTCGAAGGTTTTATTAGATTTAATCTTGCTAATAGTAATTAAAAAAATATTATTTTAGTCAAGAAGATGATCTAAATGCTAGAATTGCTAGTTTAACAAGAAAAGTTGAGACCATGGAACTTAAAAAGTAAAGAAAATCATATTTGTCAAGATAAAGAAGTTTATAGCATTTGTAAACTTGTGGGACACTCCACTAATGAATGCCCAAATATTCTAACATAAGAAAATATCATGAACACATTAAAAAAGTGTAATGCCCAATTATCTCCTACATAGCCAATAATAATCAACTTGTATGAATATGCATCTAATCAATACACATTATTGGATTATGGCATACAAATAGCATGATTGCACGAATATGAATAATTGTTCTTATATGATCCACTTATGCTTTAACATGCACCAGTATATGAAATATGAGATCAAACTTTTATTTTTTTTATGACTAACATATTACTTAAGTGACTTTTTGCAGTGAAAAGTTCAGTATCTCAATTAAGGAAGATTGATATATTGAATGACTTTTGTATTACTCCATACTTTTTACATTCTAAAGTGATTATTTGCCTAAATATTTGCTTGAAATATGTTACATTTGGCTAAGAACTAAAAGTATGCAAAATGGTGCAATTTGATTGGTAGGTTGACTAGGTTGCATGAAATCATTCTAAATCATATTACACTTGATTATAACACCAAAGCATCAATTTTTATCATCTCCTTACCCCATAAATGTGGTTTTTTGCATGAGAGGACACCAAGCATGAGTCAGCCTATCATAACCCTCCACTTATCTCTTTTTGAAATGTCAAGAAAATTATTTTCATCCATATTTTCTTGTGGAAGCTCCTCAAAAATGACCATCCCTTTTCCACCCTTTTAAGTTTGAAAATCATTGATTGTGAAGGTTAATTCCAATTTAATCAAGATATATTCCTTTTCAATGTTTCTTATGATTAATTTGTAGTATCATGGATGGTTACATGTTTTAGTATGTTTATGTATGAATGAAAACTCAAGTGGGATAGGCTTGAAGCTAAAACCAAGCTAGTTAAGCCAATTTTTAGTAAAATTGATAGTTTTGTGAAATATTCTTAATTTACTTGTTTTATATTAATCTTGTAATGCTTATATTGTATTTGGAAGTGCCTACAAATGATTATGAACAATAGCAATTAGGTTACTTAATTGAAGGTTAGAATTAATTTAAGTTAGAATCAAGTTTACATCAATTTAATTCGGATTGTGTTCATGATTTGTGGGCTACCCAAATAATTATGTTCGAAGTATTAGTTTTTTAATGATTGTCCTAATTTTTAATATCTTGAATTAGTAGTAAAATATGGAGTATGCATTGTTTTTAAGGTTATGTAATTGATATGGAATTGTTTGCAAAAGATTGAAAAGTGTATATGATTTTAACTAGAATAGACTATATGATTTATAAAAATTATATTAAAAGGTATATGATTTGATTATGTTATACGTTTAACCCATCCTATCTTCCAAAGAGATTGACCTTTTCACTTAGTACAAAGTGGACTTGACGTAAGTTGAAACTTTCATTTGTTGTATCACAAGAATTATATAATGTTGTTCATGTTTTAATGTGATTATCATTATTTGTCAAATGATGTAATGTTTGATGCATTCATGGTTCATGAAATATGATACTATTGAGAATATAATGAGGTTTTTGAAAAGAAAGTATGGTACTTGATTGATGGTTAGGTAGACAAGGGACGCGGGAGGGTTGACAGACCCAACAAATGGTGATAAATACTTGAGGTTGAAAGACTGGTATAGGAAAGCCACAATGAATGAGACAGAATACGACTAATACCTAAGGTTGAAAAACCAAGTATGGAAACCCTGAATTATTTATCTTATTGGTCAATCATTATTGGCCCTAAAGAATGATTTATGAAAGAAAGTTATTAAATTGAATAATGCATTTAATCATTTATGTGATTTGCATGTACGTTATTTATTATTACATCAGTTTCACCTTACTGAGCCTTTAGCTCATTAGATTCATGTAATGTAAGTGAAAATATATAGGTTTAGATATTGACTGAGTCTCCAGAGCGGTCAGACAGAGATTTGTTCATATGCTATGCTTCAAGCTGTTTTGTAGCCTATTTTGAAAAATCTATTTTGTTTTTAAATAAGCCGTTTTGTTATGGTTTTGTAAACAGATGTACTTAGTTTTGGTTTACGTATATGGTGTGTTTAAAACAATTCAAGTTCTTTCACTTATAGCTAAAAATGGAAACTTTTATTAAAACCACTACTCTAGTATTGATGAAAAGTTAACATTTCTTGACTTAACTATGTCAGTTTGTTAAGGCTCTGCAGTTAGGTCAAGGGGTGTTAAAAAAAATCTTTTCATTCTCCATATTCTAAAATTTACAATCCACAATGAAAAATTATCCTAATTTTAGTTGGGAAGATGATAATCATGCCCAACTGCTACATTCACAAAAGCCACTAAATGTTTTTTCTTATCCAACTCCACATACAAAATCCTTTGAAGAGACTTTGCAAATGTTTATGTATGGACAAACAAACATCAAAAACCAAACTTCACAAGTCATTAGTGAGATCAAAAGCACACTTTCAACACTAACAGCCTCTTTATGTACTCATGAAAAAGAAAAAATTTCTGCTCAACCTCATCCTAATCCTTCCACTCAGTGTCGTGCTTCTTCTTTAGGTGAAAATTCCATCAAGGAATTTGGTCACAACTCTTTGAAATGGAAAAGTTGTTGATAATACTATTCATTCTAAGGAGAAAATTTCTAATCCACCTTTAGAAATGAATAATGAAAATAGTATAAATGATGAAGGCAAATTTAATGAAGGTGAGTTCGAAAATTATGAAAAAGAAAAATACTCACCTCCAACTCTTTTTCCTCAAAGATTGCAATCGGATCCAACTCTTTTTCCTCAAAGATTGCAACAAGATTAGAAATTGAACTCAAATTTTGAAATCTTTGAAGTTTTTAAACAAGTCAAGATTAATATTCCATTATTGGATGCAATCAAGCAAGTTCCACCTTATACAAAAAAATTGAAAGATTTGTGTACAATTAAAAGAAAACATTATGTACAAAAAAGGAGGCATTTTTAACTGAAAGTATTAATTCAATCATTCAATAATTCTCTCCATCCAGGTACAAAGATCCAGGTTGTCCAACCATTTTATGTACTAGGAAACACTAGAATAGAGCGTAATTTGCTTAATCTTGGTGCTAGTGTAAATCTTTTACATTTCACAGTTTATGAAAATTTAGGTTTGGGATAACTTAAAATAACTTATGTTATACTCCAACTAGCTGACTGTTTGATTAAAGTTCCAAATGGAGTAGTAGAAGATGTCTTGGTTAAAATTAATAAGTTTTACTTTCTAGTCGATTTCATTATTTTGAACACACAACTCCTTGCACATACACATATACATACATAGATTTCTATCATTTTGGATTGTTTTTTTTTACAACTTCAAATGCTTTGATTAATTGTAGGAATTGTATTTTAAAGTTATCTTCTGGAAATATAACCTTGGAACTAAATGTGTTTAATGTTTGTAAGCAACCTGACGAAGATGTCGAAGTACACAAAGTGGATTCAATTGAGGAACTTGTTCATGAATATTTTACTCTCACTAATTCCTTTGATCATCTCAAAACTTATTTTGAAAGTGAAAGTATTTGTAAAAAGACACTATTTAATATTCTCTTTGAATTTTCGCAGGTATAAGAAAAGCATTTTTGGAAACCAAGGTTTGAAGAACTTTCATCTTCAATAGTACAATTTGTTCCATCAAGTATTAAAACTCCCATGATTGATTTGAAACCTTTGTCATTTGATTTCAAATACTTCTTTTTGGGTGGCAATGAGACTTTTTCGATAATAATTTCTTCCAAACTTGATGCATCCCAAGAAGGTAAGTTGATCAAAACTATAAAAATGCATAAAAATATTTTAGGATAGATCATTGCTGACATTAAATGTATTAGTCCCATAATTTGCACACATAACATCTATCTAGAAGAAATTACTAAACCGTTTAGAAAGATGCAACGAAGGCTAAATCCTAATATAAAAGAAGTAGTGATAAATGAAGTCATTAAACTCTTAGATAATAGAACCATTTATTCTATTTCTAACAGCAAATGGGTGAGTCCTATTCAAGTTGTATCTAAAAAATCCGAACTTGCTATAGTCAAGAATGAAAATAATGAATTAATTCCAGTTAGGACTATTAATAGTTGGCGAATGTGGATTGACTATAGAAAACTCAACTCAGTTACTAGAAAATATTATTTTCCATTATCTTTCATGGATCAAATCTTATAAAGAGTTGTGGGATATGAATTTTGCTATTTCTTATATGGATATTTTAGGTATAATTAAATTACAATGACAAACCACTTTTAGACGACCTTTCGGTATTTTTGCATATTGAATATTTCATTTTAGATTATGTAATGCACCAGCTACATTCCAATGATGCATGCTTTGTATTTTTACGGAGATGATTAAACGTTTTTTTAAAGTCTTCATGGATAATTTTTCTATTTTTGGTAATTCATTTGACGATTGATTATCTAATTTAGAAAAGGTTGTGATTAGTACTGAAGAAAAGAATCTTGTACTCAATTGGGAGAAATGTCATTTCGTTGTAACAACTGACATTGTTTTTGGATACATTATTTCATGAAAATGATTGAAGTATATAAATCTAAAATCAAGTTAATTGCCAATTTGCCAATACCAAAGTCTGTGAAGGAGGTAAGATCATTTTTAGGACATGTTGGTTCTTATAGAAGATATATTAAAGATTTAAATATAATATCTAAACCTTTGTGTAATCTTCTAACAAAAGACATTACGTTTTGCCACTGTTATTTGCAATTTTTTTTATATTTAAAATATAAATAATTATACAGGCATCCACTGAAATTTAGTCATTTTACAAAATAAAATTAATATGATGAGTAATTAATTTTTCAATTTATAGAGTAATTATTTATTATTTTTTAACTGTCAAAACATCAAATAATTAATAACTATTTATTTTTTATTAATTAAATAATCAAATAACTAATTAATTTTATTAATTAAATAATCACCTAACTTTTCATAGTGCACTAAGAAAAATAATCAGATTAAATATTTTATCATATAATTAAATTGTTTTTTATGGAGTAGTAGTTTTTGATCTTTTAAAAACTTAATAATCAACCAGTGAAGAAAAAACCCATTAATTATAATAAATATATAACTATTATGTAAAAAAAATTCATATATAAATATATTTTGTACTTCTCATTTTATTAATTTTCTTTCCCTTCCATTTTATTACTTTCTATTTCTTTCTTTCTTTTTTTCTCTAAGTTTCTTTTTCTTCATCTTTGTTCGTTTCTCGCCGTGGACGGTGTTTTTACACTAGCATTGGTAAAATCGAAACTATTTTTGCTTGCTTTATCAGTTAAGTTATTACGTCCGAAACTGTAATTACATAGAAATATTATCTATGGGATTAAGAATAATTTTATGGGATCAAAATTGAATTTTACCTTTTGTTGTCGTAATTTTATTTTCTTTTTTTTTCTTTCTAAAAAATAATTAACTCATCTTTTTTCTTTATGATTATTATTATTCTTATTTTTGTTGTCAACATCCCACCAAACGCGTCCCAAAATATTGAAGACAAAAAAGGGGGAAATAGCATGTCAAAGTCAATGATATTAATCTTGTCTTGTATTGACAATGACCATAAAGTCAATTCATGTTAAAGAAGCCTATGGTATTTATTTAACCATCAAGAAATTCGATGCATTTTTGCACATCAAAGTCGTTGGTGTTGAGGGACTTGCCCAAAACCCAATAACAAGTGTTGACAAATTTGGGAAGTTCATTAACTGTACGATTTATTATAATTGAGCTTAACCTATTAATTCAAAATTTTAAATAAGTGATACACAAGTATATTAAATTTTCTCAATTTACTTACTATTTTATAATGCATACAAATCATATTAATTCACTTAAGAACACAAACAACATAAGTAGAAAACGAAGGCAATTTTACTTGTCCATTTCATGGTTCTAGGCAATAAACTGGGGCATTGACAATTGCTAGTATATACGGGATGAGAATGGATTGGAAACTAAGTCAGATTTGTCCAATTGAGATAGGTTTTAACAGATAGGTTTTAACAATATACACGAGTTTAGGTCAAGTCTTGAGTCTTTTATTTTTAAACCCGACGTAACTCAAACTCAATTCGTTATTTTTTTTAAAATATATTATTTTTAAAAAAAATAAAAAGTTTTAATAGTATTATATTTAAAAAAATATATAATTTTTAATACTTTTTAAATTATAAAACGGATGTAACAAGTCTACCATCGGGTCTCGATCTGAAGTGAATATAGATCTGAATCCTTAAAAATCTTAATAAGTTATGTCTCTAATCTAGACAAATCCGTCAAATTCGACCAATTTTCATCCCTACGTATAAAAATTGATTATTTTAGGAAAAGTAAGCTCAAGTAGACTGAGATTTTATTTGTAACGGTCTTTCCACTCCATTATTTGACTACAGATATGAATTGAAGTAGCAAGTTTATTCCTACACTTAAGTATTCAGTTGAACTAGATTTAAGTTCTGCTCGTTATGAACTATTATACAAAGATACATATTTAAACATAAAATATATGAATAAGAACTCATACCATTATGATTTTTTGACTATAATACAAAGACATACATATTTTATATGTATAACAAATATTATACTATGTTATATACGCCCAGACTTATACATCATCAAAAGATTATGAAACTAAAATATGTCTATACATATATGCATATTTATAGTGTGTATATGTAAATATATACACCCACTGACATTCAGACACACATACATACACTCATACAAATATACATATATTTAAGTATATTTGTTTATACAATAGAAATATATAATTATATAAAATACAAATAAACTATATATTGCAGATATATTATAAATATATGATATAATATGAGTACATATACAATATTTGCCAATAAATATTATGATATAAGTATACATTCATATATTACTATATACATTCTATTTGATATTATATATATATATATATATATATATATATATGTATATGCACACACACACACACACAGATATCTGTTTCTAGTTGAAAATGGTGATAATCAAAGGTTTTGCGTGAAATTTTGGGGGGAAATTAATTTTCAGTTATGATTCTCACTTAATAGAGGGATAATTATTCAGCATGGTTGAATGAGCCATAAGGAATGAGTTTTCTTACTTTTAGTGGGAATAAATTATCCTAAGACTCTTTAACCTATCTTTTCTTAATTTTATCAAATAAAAAATGTGATTAAAAAACTGAAAAAAAAAATCTTTTTGAAAATACCCATTTCCTCATACCCCACACTTATTTTTCATACCACCCCCACCCCATTTTTTCGTACATAACATAGTGTAATGTAAGGAGCTTGTTCTCCATAGTCAAAAAGTTGCCAACTTTTAGGTAAATTGCTTATAAAAGAAAATGATATAGGATTCTAATTGTCCCCTTTACTTAGAATTTTTGAATAATGCCAAGTTAAAATATTTGACTTTTCAATTAGATACGTCGGATAAAATCAACGCATTCTAGATTCATATCTCTCCACTTAAGTTAAATCACCATTTTTTTTAAAATTTATGAATTTATATTTGGATCATTAACATTATATTTTCTTCCTTATCCTAGTCGATCGATTACAACTAAGATTATATCATAAATATCAACTATCAGCTACTATATTAATAATTTCAACCATTTTCAAGCACAAAGGATATAATCATACATTCAAATGTTTTTGAATTCTCTTTTGGATAAACACTACTTGATGTTTCTATTAATTTTATCTTAAGCACAAGGTATCACCTAGTCAACCCTAACTTGTAAATTCATTCAACAATTGCATTATCATGTTTTTATTACTTAGAATGTCTCCAGTTGACTTTACCCAGTCAACTTATATCCTCGAAATTCTACAGAATAGTTTTAATTTCTTGGTAGAAGATCCACTTTATCTCCCAAAGTGGGACAATCCCTCAGTCTAGTTTGACTAATTTCAAAGAATTATAGACATTCAAAAGCATATTTTAAGAAAAAAACCTAGCACTTAATCAATTCCAAGTTCCTCCATTTTCCTAACATATAGATACATGCATAGGCGTGTAACATACACCCAAATTTTGATTTTAATAGTGTGTCAAAACTTACTGGAACTTTTGAATAAAATTTTAATAGTGTCAAAACTTACCCAGACTTTTGAATGAAAAATTGAGGGTCATTGCAATATTTATAGAGTGTTTGCTAAATTTATAAACTCTTTAAAATATCTTATAAAATGTCCTAAAGTATTTATTAAAATTCTTTTAAGAGAATATCATAAGTTTCTAAAATAAAATATTAAGATTACCTTGGATTCCTAACATTAAATTTTTTTTGTTTACTAATATTCAATTTAAAATTATTTTTGTTTAACTGTATTCACTTTTATGTACTAAAAGCTTTTTGAAAAACTAAATTTATAGGCTTTGGAAATTTTTTATCTTTTAGTTTAGTTCATTCAATGTTAAAAATTAAAATTATCTCTATTATAATTTATTTACGTAAAAAATTCAAGAAAACATATTTCTGATAAGTGCATATTTTTAAACATTTTTATATCTTTCTTTATATTTTCTTGCTCTATTTTTATTAATATTATATTTCTACTAATATTTTGTGTTTTATAGGAATTTGAAAATCAATGGACAAAAAAAGATCAAATAGAGACAAAATAAAATCAAATAAGACAATACACTTTGTGAGCAAATTAGAAGATAATATTCTATTAGATTAAAGAAGCATCATAATTATAAAAAAAATGGTCATTTTTGCATAAGTCCATTATGTATAAATCAAAAGATATGCAAGAAATCACTTAAACTTTGCAAGCGATTGATGTACTTGTATTAAATTCAAAATCAACATATCAACATGTTTCCAAAACTTGTGCAACGTTCATATTTTAGGCATAAATCTATACTCAAAAGTCCTATAAACCTGAATCTTGATTAATTTAAAATTCAAGAAATAAAACTACAATTTTTATGTGGAAACTTAGCCAAATTCAACCTTGATTAATGTAGAAAATTCGTCAAAATATGTGCATTGGAAGTGATCTCTATATACTGATATATCTTTTTCAATTAAGCATAATGTTCTCCCTAATAGTTGAAATTATGTGATTTAAGTTGAAAAATAAAGGTAATAGATAAAACTATAATTTTCATGTTGGCCACTTGCCCAAAATCTGTTGATTACATGGAGAAAAATGTATAATAATATTAAGATCTAAGAAGAACATGTGAATTTGGAGTGAATTTAAAGTGAATTTATAAATGCAAATTTGTACACTCTTTTAATATAAATAAAGCCTATTGGATATCATTCAAGATACATAAAAAATATGAGGGAGAAGAGATTTTTATATTTCAAAAATATAGAAGAGAAGAAGAGAGTTTTATATTTAAAAAATACAGAAGAGAAGAAAAGAATTTTAAAGGGGAGATTCATCTACCAAGGAAATTCATCCATATTGGTGTTTTTATTCCCCTTTTCTCTTTTAAATTTTTTGAATTCCTAATGGTGTTAGTTTTATTTTATTTTTTGTTATTTTCAAGTATGCTAGGCCAAATTTACACTTTTATTAAGGGTGATTTCAAAACCTTAGACATGAAATTGTGTAATTGAGTATTAGATATTATTCCTCACTTTTCTAATTGAGATTGTTTATGTTCTTCTGCATTTAATTTCTTTATGGTTATTTTCTTATTTTATTTGGAGTGCGCAACCAAGTAGGACTTGAGAATTTTCTAAAACTAGATTAGAATTCTTGATCCGTAGTTATTTTGAATTTCTAATCATAAATAGTAAATTATGATTAATAATTATGGTGCGTTAATCATGATGTGGAACATAACATAAGTTGAACAATTCGAGCTTGTGTATTTGTTACTTAAATCAACCTTTCTTTCTTATCTTAATGCTTATCTTAAATTGAAACTAGAGAGCTTATTCTAGATCATTTAATGGTTAACGAATTAGGTATATACATTGTTCTGTCTAATGAGAAACTAAAAAAAATTGGGATCAAGAACTAGAATGTTCTAATCTAGAATTCAATCATAAATAGAAAAGCAAAATTGGGATAAATAAAAATTGGGATCATAAATTCAAAATTCAAAATAATACGGTTGATAGTATTATTTAATATTCAAAATTTAGAATTTACTATTTATTAATATTATTTAATATTCAAAATTCAAGAATATTAAATGCAGTAGTTATTCAAAATCCGTAGGTATATAAATAAAAATTTAGAATTCAATCATAAATATAAAGAACATTCTATTTTTGAATTTCCAATTTATGATTGAATTTCTATTTATGTTCTAATCATTGAAACTATCAACCGTAGATAAATTGGGATAATAAAGTTTTGTATTATCTACGGTTGATAGTTTCAATGAAAAAGTGGAAGTAATATTAATATCAATTCATAATTCATTGTCCAGTGGTGGTGAATGAAACCTTAATCAAGACCTTCATTATTATTTTTCCATTTATTTATTTTTTGTTGATTGACATATTCTACTTTAGTTTCATTTTTTGTAATTTAGTTAATCAAATCAAATTCTCCTTTTTTATATTAAGTTTTCTAGTTGTAATAAAAATATTTTTTTAGTTTTTCTTCTATTTTTATTATGTTTTCTTAAATTTTATTTAATTGAGGAGAAATGGTAAACCTCTTGATAGAGAAAGATGAATGATTATAAAAGTGCATAATATTTAAATAAAATGTTATGCACTTACTCGCACTATAAAGGGTTTTTATGGAATCGATCCTTACTCACACTATACTTGTAAAATTATTTTAGTAGTAAAGTTTTGATTTGGTATGCTTAACGACACATATCAAATTTTGGCGTTGTTGTCGGGGACCAGACATCTAATTGATTTATTATCATTTTTAAGTTTTTCATTTTATTTTATATATTTTATCTTGATAGACTAATTTGGTTTCTTTTTTTGTTATTTTTAGGTGTTTATGTTATTAGAGGATTTTACGTTTATGCTTGAACAAATTCAGATTAATTTGGCAACACCGTTGCCACTATTGCCTCCATTTCCTCCACCTATACCTCAAATCAATTCACCACCTAAGCCCGAGTTTGAAACTCCTCCTCCTACTCCTGAAACTCCTTATTAGCCCGAAATATTGAAATGACCTAAAATTATATAACGGTGGAGGAGTTGGGTGCCCTTAATTTGGAAAACCAACCACTTTGCATCACATATCCTAATCTTGAAGAGGGTTTTGAACTTAAATCAGGTATGATCTATCTTCTTCCTACTTTCCATGGCTTTGCAAGAGAGGATCCAAACAAACACCTCAAGGAATTCCATATGGTTTGTTCAAGCATGAAATCGGTTGGTATTTCCAAAGAATAAATCAAACTCATAGCCTTTCCATTCTCTTTGGTGGATTCGGCTAAAGAATGGCTTTACTACTTACCTTCTGGTAATGTCACTAGATGGAACAAGATGAGAAAACTTTTCTTAGAGAAATATTTCCATGCATCCAAAGCTAGGAGAATTCGAAAAGAAATTTGTAGAATCCGACAATACAATGGAGAATCTCTTTATGATTATTGGGAGAGGTTTAAGAAATTATGTACTAGTTGCCCCTATCACTAGATAAAAAACTAATTTCTTATACAATATTTTACGAGGGGCTAATGCTTATGGACAAAAATTCGATTGATGTTGCTAGTGGGGAAACACTAGTTGATAAAACACTAGATGCGATAAGAAACTTGATTGCAAATATGGCCGCCAATTCCCAATAATTTGTGACCAGTAATGATCCACCACCACCGAAAAATGTTAATGAGGTAAGTACTTCTACTCTTGAACAAAAAAATTCACATCTTACCTCTCTTGTGTAATAATTGGTTGTAGGACAATAAGTTAAAGCATGTGGAGTTTGTTATAAAATAGGACATCCTACTGATATGTGCCCAACTCTTCAAGAAACACAACTAAGTAAACAAATGCAATTAGTGGTTATTCAGGGCAAGCAAGGCAGAGATACGATCCTTACGCCAACACTTACAATAAGAGATGGAAGGATCATCCAAATTTAAGGTATGGAAACTAATAATAGACTGCTCTATTTCATGCTTCTAATCATCCACCAGGGTACTTTCAGTTGAATGTGCAACCATCACATCAACCTTATCCACTGCCAGCTCCACAACAAGTAGGTATGTCTTTGGAAGATCTTGTTAAAACTCTTATTGCTAATACCATTCAATTCCAACAGACAACACAAGCTCGTCTCCAATATATTAATAATCAAATGGACAAATGGCCACTAACTTAAGTCGGTTGGAAGCTTAATGATCGGCCAAGCTACATTCTCAACATGTGATGAATTCTAAGGAAAATACAAGTGCGATGACTTTTAGAATTGAAAAGCATTTGGAGTCTCATAATTAGCCAATAGAAAGAGTATCCAAGAAAGTTGAGAAGGATGAGTCAAGTAATTCCATTCCTTACTTATTCTCATTCTTTTACTCTTCTACCACCCATAGTCAAGGAGAATCTAAAGTCGATAACCACTCCTAAACCTCTCTCTCATACTCATTTAATACCTCCTCCTTTTCCTAACAGGTTAGGAAAAATCTAAGAAAAATGAGCAGAGAAAGGAGATACTTGAGACTTTCAAAAAGTTGAGGTAAACATTTATCTTCGACGGTCAAGCAGGTGCCTCGATATACTAAGTTTTTCAAAGAGCTATGCACTAATAAATGAAGGTTGAGGAGTGGTGAAAAAGTAAGTGTGGGGAGAATATTTCGGTGATTTTTCAAAGGAAACTCCCTCTAAAGTGTAAGATTCAGGCACTTTCACCATATTGTACCATTGATAAGACTAGATTTGAAAAATGCATGTTAGATTTTATAGTATTAATTAATGTTATGCGATATTCTCTTTATGCATCACTAAGTCTAGAACTTTTAAAAGAAACTGGTGTTATCTTACAATTGATTGATAGATCTAATACTTATCCAATAGGGGTTGTAGAAGATGTTATTGTGTAGGTGAATAAATTGGTTTTTCCCAACTGATTTTTGTATTCTTCAGATGGAGGATAACACGTCTCATAATCCTGCACCCATTCTTTTGGGAAGACCATTCGTGAAGACATCCTGAACTAAGATTGATGTTCATGATGACACTTTTACTATAGAGTTTGATGGCGATATTATAAAATATATATTTTGAAGCCATGAATTATCCTAGTGACGTGCATGTTATTTCTACAATTGACATTATTGATCTTAAGTCACAACAAATGCTTGAATACTGGTAAGGATAGAGTGAAAGTTACTTTACAAACATATCCCATTGTGGAATATTTGAAAGAAAAAAAAAGTTAGATGTGCAAATGTTGGGAGATGTAAAAAATAACACAATGGGTTTGGATTTGTTGCCTAAAAATCAAGGTATGATGTCACTTATGTTGAATTGCCAATATCTAATTAGCGACTTCTATCTTTTATGGTGCAAACACCTATAATAGAGGTTAAATCAATCTCGGACTATCTTAAATATGTTTACTTAAGTGAGAAAGAAATACCACTAGTCAGTATTGCTAAAGACCTAACTCAAGTACAAGCGGATAAACTTATTCTGTGCTTTGAAATCATAAAATGGTACTTGGATGATGATGACTTTGGCAGTATATGTTGATGAATAATAAATGAGGCAATGTCGGACTAAAGATGTTAAACTAAACACTTTTTGGGAGACAACTCATCAAATGAAAAAAAAGACTATAAGAGCCCACAATCATAGATTTGCTTTCTCTAACTCTTGTTCTCTTTTCTTTTTATCCATTTATTTTTTATATTTTTTCTATTTTATTTTGTCTTAATCGAAGATGCCGCTGACAATGAGTTAGGTACTATTTTTTTTTTTAATTTTGTCATTCAAGAGCACATTGTGGTCATTTTTCGACCAAGAAAACTAATACAAAGACCTTGTAGTATTGATTTTATCAACCACTCTTTTCAAAGACATTTGAAATTTTCAAAAAAGTTTTGAAAATTATCCAAATTTAGGACCCTTCTCGATTAAGTGACGGATAACAGTACTTCATAACTATTAATGTCGGACTTATCAATTTTTCAAACAACTGACACAAAAATAAATTACAAGTTTGTCACAAATATGTTTGATGAACTTGCAATACAAAGTGTAATTCCTTAGGACTTAGGAATGGTTTCCAAAAACTGATAAGATAAATTTAATTCATAATGGATAGCCTAAGTAAGAAGTCTCTAGATGATATTCTATTAACACTTGAGATGTATCCTTATGTATTAGTGCATTGTACAATATTTGATTTATGGAATCATTTTTTTAGATGAATATGAGTTTCATAGTCTTGAAAATATGATATTAAAAGACCTTGTTTGCCATTTTATAAAAAAACTGGATAAGAAACAAATCATCGATCCATAAAAGGCGTTTAAACCGTTATTGGATGTAAAATCAAAGAAAGATGTGAGTTACAGTCATAACTACATGTACATTCACATATAAGTAGTTAATTTTTCAAATTTTGTGTGTTTATTTTCAACATTTCTGACAAAAGAAAAGATGTGTAATAAGGGCATTCCGTGTTCATAACTTAATAAATATCAGAATACTTACACCATATTTGCACAACTCACTTTCAAAAAACAAAGAGAGAAAAATAATGGAAGGGTCTTTCGTTTGCAAGTTTTAACTGTATTTGTGTCTTTTGTGAACCAATCTGAAAAAAAATGGTGAGTTTATAAAGACAATCAATAACCTTGGTAAAACTCTAAAAAAAAAAAGAAAAATTCATTTAGTAGTGGTGTTAATAGAAGTGTTGCTACTTCTACTTATGGAATAGTTAAAGTTTCAGAAGTTATCCTAAAACCTTTAACATTACATAATACCATAGGTATTACCATTAAAGATGAACCAAAAGAATTATTCAAAGTTATATTTTGGGCACAACTCAACATTCACTAGAAACCTATAGGTATTGTTAATGTTAATGATTTCTTTAATGGTTTGTTCTCTTTTATAGATCATGCTATAAAAAAAAAGTTTTATTTCACCGTTTACTAGATAAATCCTCATATCTGCACCAACACTTGACCAACTGATTGATCAACTTCTACCATATGTATCTGAACCTGATTTAGCTTTGGTTTGTGTGGATTGGTCCAACAGGGATAGTGGTCAAAAATGCAAAATGAATTTGACTCTCAACCTGTGAAATTTATTTTTAATGGTTTTAACTAATAGTATGTATCTTGTGTTGTTTCAGTTTTATTTTCCAATAAGTCACATTTCAGGTAATATCTTTTAAACTTTATTTTCCTATCTATATTTGACATTGGGGACAATATCTCGATTAGGTAGGGAGAGAAAATAGTTGATATCATGTCTTATGTGTTCACTGTGTGCTTTTCTAATTTTTTTTAAAATAAAATTTCAAACGTGTTTATCTTTTAAGTAAGTTAAAACCATGAGAAAAAGGGTGACAAAAAAATGATAACTTAAACACTCTTAAGACTTACCCCTATTTTTTTTTTGCATAACATGGCATATTTGTGAAATTTAACTAAAAATTTGTAAATTGTCAATTGTTCTTGAGTCGTAGTTGTTCTTCTAACTTTAATGATTAAAATTAAGTATGAAATAGGTTTAATTGATGATGAGTGTTGCTTTGGACATTGATGTTATTATTTGGTTGATATATTTTTGTAATAATTATACTCAAATCTTTTTGCACAAATAATTATGTTATTCGGTATGGAGACAAGCATGTCAAAATAGGTAGTTATTATGCCTCGCTTTAATTATCACTTAGGTTTTCGATATGTAAGGGTGGAATGTTAGAACTTTTTATTTTGATCTGTCGAGAAGAATGATTAATTAAGCACCACTTGAAAAATGAATAAGACACTCGGCTTTCTAACACCATGGCCAAATCAACTTATTCTCCATATAATATTTCAAGAGAACATCCCATATAATAAACTAATTTTAGTATTTCAAGGAATAAATATTTTTATTTGGTAACTATACCTTCTTACCTTCCTAAATACACTATTATACTATCCTTATTCTAAAACTGATTTGGAGCTTAAGAGACTTCCTATCGATAAGGTGGGCTTGTAAGTAAAATTTGGGTTGTAATAGAAGATAAGTATGAGGAAGTTCAAAGAAAAAAAAAAGAGATAAAATAAAAGTTGCAAAGTGTTGAATAAAAAATATTATAAATCGCAATTAAAAATAGGATGTTACAAAGTCAATAAACTCTATGTCTCTAAGTATATGAAGTTTTTAAAATATTTGTTGTATCATATCCTTTCATTTGTTAGCCGCATTACTACCATTTGGCCTTATTACAACTTTTGTAGAAAATCTTTTAATTTCATGTGGTGTTTTTGGTGTAGTGGAGATTTGTACCAAATAAGGAGTTTATGATATTTAACTCTTCCATTAGAGATTGAATAATGGTTTTGTGAGGTTTTATAGGAATTCACTTGTTTGAAATATGTATGATTTCGTCATTATTGATATTAGTTTTTCGCACACACACACACACACACATATTTGAGTATAATTATTGTGGAAATGTATTAACTTTTAAGAGACTAAGGGTTAGATTCAATACTTGTTTAGTTTTATTTCTATATTATTTTGTTGTTTTATGAGAATAGTGGTTGAAAGTTACTTATCATAAGTATTTGTGAGTATCATCTCTGCAAGCCTTCACGAGACTATAACTCGTTTTCTATAGGTCATTTAGGGGTTTAAAAACTTGTTGTATATGTTAAATGCAATCATGATTTCCTACGGAAGTGGATTAATTTAGGTTTTGTTTCAGGTTCGCTCAAGGATGAGAAATGGTTAAGTGTGGGGGAATTTAATAAGTGTATATTTTTATACATTTTTATATCATTTTTTATATTTTTCTTATTTTTTTAATATTATATTTTTATTAATATTTTGTGTTTTATAAGAATTTGAGATTCAATGGACAAGAAAAAATCAAATATAGCCAAAATAAAACTAAATAAGACAACATATTTTGTGAGCAAATTGGAAGATAATTTTTAATTGGATCAAAGAACCATCATAATTATAAAAAAATGGTCATTTTTGCATAAGTACATCATGTGTAAATAAAAAAATATACAAGAAATTACTTGGATTTTGCAAGTGATTAATAGACTCGCATTAAATTCAAAATCAACATGTTTTCAAACTTGCGTTGTGTTACTATTTTGGGCATAACTCCATACTCAAAAACTCTATATACCTGAATTTTGGTTCACTTGAATGTTGGACGCTCAGCCTAATTCAGTTTTAATTAATACAGAAAATTCATCCAAATGTGTGAATTGGAAGGAATTTATGTATATTGGGACATCTTCTTCAATCAATCATAACTTCATCCCTAATAGTTGGAATTACCTGATTTAAGTTGAAAAATGAATCTACCAAACAAAGTTACAACTTTTATGTTGATCACTTTTCTAGAATCAACTGATTGCATAGAGAAAAATATGTAATAATATTCGGATTCAAGAAAGACACGTGAATTTAGAGTAAATATGGAGTGAATTTGTAGATATTAATTTGTGAATTCTTCTACTATAAATAGAGCCTCTTGAAGGCACACAAAAGAATATGAAAGTAAAAAGAGTTTTAGGTTTAAAAAATATAGAAGAAAAGAAAAGGGTTCAAAGGGAATATTTTTCTACCAAGGGAATTAATTCATATTGGAGTTCTTATTCCCCTTTTCTCTTTTCAATTCCTTGAATTTCTAATATTGTTAGTTTTATTTTTCTTATTATTTTCAAGTATGCTAGGCTAAATTTACAATTTGGCTAATGGTGATTTCAAAACCTTTGACATAGATTTATGTAATTGAATATTTGATATTATTCCTCACTTTTCTAATTGAGATTGTTTATATTCTTCTGCATTTAATTTTTTCATAGTCATTTCTTGTTTTATTTAGGGTGCGTAACCAAGTAGGGCTTGAGAATTACTTAAAACTAGATTGAAATTCTTGATCCTTAATTGTTTTGAATTTCTAATCATAAGTAGTAAATTGTGATTAATGATTATGGTGCGTTTTTGTTAATAATGATGTGAAACATAACATAAGTTGAACAATTCGAGCTTGTGTGTTTGTCACTTATATCAACCTTTCTTTCTCATCTTAATGCTTATGTTAAATTGAATTTAGAGAATTTATTTTAGATTATTTAGTTGTTAGAGAATTAGGTAGAGGACTTGTTTTATTTAACGAAAAAACTAAGAAAATATTGGGATAACAGACCTTGTTGTTATCTACGGTTGATAGTTTAAATAAAAAAATGGGAGTAATATTAATATCAATTCATAATTCATTATCTAATGGTGACAAATGAAACCTTAACCAAAACCTTCATATTTTTATCTAATTATTTAATTTTTGTTGATTGTCATATTCTAATTTAGTTTCATTTTTTGCAATTTAGTAATCAAATCAAACCCTCCATTTTATATTATGTTTTCTAGTAAGTAATAAAAATATATTTTCTAGTTTTTCTTATTATCTTAATTAAAACCTTTCTTATTTAGTGACGGTTTTTTATTTACGTATCACTAATGACACAACAAATACTTGAGTTTATTTATTTAAATGTCTGGTTCTACTATACCGCCTGCTAATATGAAACTCTAATTTATTCTAAACAAATGTGTGCATAAATATATATATGATCCCACAAATAAGTTTTGGCATTAAAACCCTCATTATTTAGTAGTAGTTCTTGATTTATGTATCGCTAATAGCAGAACAAATACTTGTGTTAATTTAGTTAGATATCTGGTTTTACTATATTGACTGCTAACACAAAACTCTCATTTGTTGAAGATAAATATGTGTATAAATATTTGATCACATAATTGTTGGCGTTAGAAAATAATTTATAAATAGTAAGACAATATTATTATCATCTTAATATATGACTTATCTGATAATATCTTCCCATTGAAACTTTTATTTTGTATGAATTTCAATAATAATATGTTAAAAAGAGGTAAAAAGAATAATAAATAATCATTCATATATATAAAACTAAAAGGCGGATCCCTAATCATCAGTATTTCATTATTTTGATTTCTTAATAACATATTATTAGTGAATCGAATCTTTAGTTATACAATTGATAATATATTAATTAGCTTATACTGTTGTGGGATCGATCTTTACTCGCATTATACTTATAAAATTATTTTAGTAGTAATGTTTTAATTTGGCATGCTTATCGACAAACACCAATTTCTCCAAAAAATTAATTTATTAAAATTAAAATCATCATTCATACAATTTATCAATTTGAACAAGCTAAACAAAATATTCCTTCAAACAATTCACTAAATATTTCATAATTCATGAAACCATGGGTAATTTAGTGAAAAAATCAATTGTTGGATTTTTCAGAAAAAAAAAAGTTGATGAAATGGATTCTTTTGGACTAAAAGTATTATGTTATGTCTTTAGGATAAAAGTTTATTTTTTTAAAAAAATTAATAATTTTTTTTATATAAAATATAATCTAATATATTATAAATTTTATAATCATATTATCAAATATTTTAAATAAATTTAACCAAACACTCTCTTTCATCAATACTT
The DNA here is from genome assembly GCA_019321725.1 of Paulownia fortunei. Taxonomy (NCBI): domain Eukaryota; kingdom Viridiplantae; phylum Streptophyta; class Magnoliopsida; order Lamiales; family Paulowniaceae; genus Paulownia; species Paulownia fortunei. Next base: position 14,722,298 of record CM033114.1, read on the forward strand.
AATTGAACTTTTGAGTTTACTCCACTCAATAAAGATGGAGCCTAAATAATTGACCTTAACTTGGAATCCTTTGCCGCACCCAGAAATGGAGAAAAATCAAGCAAGAGTACTCACTCTGATGGAACGTGAACATATATAGTGGCGGACTTCATGTGTCAAACGAGTCTTCTAATTTCACCACTCCAATAACATGGACTTCGTGGCCGACATAGTGGACCACTTAAGTTGACTTTGATTACGGACCAATTGCCTTTGCATTTATGCTTTAATTCAGATCGTATCCAATAATTAATTATATGATAATATAAGTATTATTAATTGAATCTAACCAAACGAGCAAGTATTTTCTTGGCTGGCTATGTAGTGGCACGTTGCAAACTTATCAAGACACTCCCACAAATGTTAATGTCCAATCTACTAAATATGAAGTGAAACTACCTAGGTCGTGACTAATATTTTGATGTTGTGAAACTTTTAGATAGTAGTGTATATTAGAATTTTTTTATAAAATTGTAGAAGTATTGGTCTTTGTGTCTATACAAATAACATAGTACACTTCTTACACATATTGTATGAAAGAGATAAGTTCATAAGAGAGATTTAAATTATAAATTCTCATGTTTATTATATGTAAATTTTAAAATTTAGATGAATTATAAGTTTTTTCACGCTGTTGTCCTCAAACTTAGGGAAAGAAAATTAGTGGTATCACCTAAAAGATAATTTTTGGGGCAAAAAATTCTATGTAGGAGATTGAGCATGATTTTGTAAAATTCAAAAAGAAATATGTAATAAATATGAGACATGTTATACATTATTAATGTGAATTTTTTTATTATATAAACTACAAATACTGAACAATATTGTATTTAGAATAAATATTAAGTTAATGGTCAAGTATAGGAAAATTCTAATACGAATCAGGTTTAACCGTGTTTAACTAAATCACACAACAAGTAAATTATATTTATTGTCTAATTAGTAAACGCTTTAAGAAAAACGGTCAACCACAAAGCATTTTTTACGTAATTAATTATATGCAGGCGAAGCTGGCGAAGACAAAAAAATTCCCTCATGTGTAACTATAAATTCAAGTATAAAAGGAGAACAAAAGATAGATAGCTTACTCACAGCATTCTTGCTAAGCAACAACTTCTGATCAATCAACCATGGCAAACTACAATATTCTTAAACTTTTTCTCCAATCCCTTTTTTTGATGCTTTGCCTTCCTTTCCCAGGATTTTGCGCAGAAACAGACACAATCACAACCAGTTTATCCATCAAAGATCCCGACAGCATAGTGTCTCGTGGGCGGGTCTTCAAACTGGGATTCTTCACCCCTGACAACACCACCAACCGCTACTTGGCTGTTTTTTACACAGTCTCTGAAGAAACTGTGATATGGGTCGCCAACAGAGACAAACCCCTCACTGATTTCTCCGGCACAGTAACCATATCAAAAGACGGCAATCTCGTACTTTTGAATGGAAAAAATGAGACTGTCTGGTCAACAAACGCCGCAGCTTCTCCCATGAATACCAGTGCTCAGATTCTGGACACTGGAAATCTTGTTCTGAAGGACGTTTCCACTGGAAGCGTAATATGGGATTGCTTTTCGCATCCTTCGCATGTTTTCGTGCCCACGATGAGGATGAGTGACAACATAAATACAGGTAAGAAGGTGCTCTTGTCGGCCTGGAAAAATGGGTCCGACCCTGAAGTTGGAAACTTCAAGGCGGGGCTCGAAGCTCTGAATATCCCACAAATTTTCACCTGGAATAATGGCCACCCGCACTGGAGAAGCGGGCCCTGGAACGGGCGGATTCTTACTGGAGTGGAGGATATGTATAGACCTTTCCTCTATTTCAGCGTGATGAATGATCCTGACGGGACTTTCCATTTCACGCTAGCTCAAGGAAAACTATTGATGAAAATCGTCCTGAATTCTTCGGGAAATTTAGTCGAAACGTTTTGGAATGATCAGAAGAAGAACTGGGATATTACATGGATGGCTCCTAAGAATGAGTGTGATTTGTATGGAAAATGCGGGCCTTTCGGCAGTTGTAATGCGAATGATTCACCTATTTGTTCTTGTCTGAGAGGATTCGAGCCCAAGAACGACGAGGAATGGGAGAGAGGGAATTGGACTAGTGGGTGCATGAGGAGGAAGCCATTGCAATGCGATCGAAACAATAATACAGGCGGTGCTGGAGGAAACGGGGACGGGTTCTTGAGGCTGCCGCTTATGAAGGTACCAGATTTTCCTGAACATTTTCCATCCAAGCACGAAGATGAATGTAGGACTATATGTTTGAGGAATTGTTCTTGCATAGCTTATGCATATGACCCGAACATCGGTTGTATGTCCTGGAGAGAGAGCTTGATCGACATTCAGAAGTTCTCCGGTGTTGGTGCTGATCTTCACATTCGTCTGGCGGTTTCAGAATTAGGTACTTCCATTGACAAATCTTGCTCCTAATCTCACATGGTATTATTCTTAATATATTGTTTATTGATTGACAATGAATAATTGCCCACAGAGTATGACTAATTTTTGGCAGCATCTAAATCAGTATTGCTTTACTAAATAGAATTATGACAGGACGGATGGAAACTGAAGAATTTAAGCCAAAGTTCAGTTCTCCTGTTGTTAACTGTATTTGAGTTTTTCTTCTTTGGCTTTCAGGTAACGACACGGATAAAAAGCTGTTTATCATAGTTCCAGTAGTACTAGTGGCTTTTGTTTCCATGGCCATTGTCACCTTCATTGGTTGGCGCTGGATGGTTAAGAAAAAAGGTGAACAATTTTTGGCCTGTGGATGTATTACTTAACATGATGAACAAACATATATTGAGCTGTCACTCATACAAGCTGTGCATTTTCCTTGTGGGAACAGGAGACAGAACAAAAGACAGAAGGTTTTTTCAAGCTGAGCAAACATTTTCATCAGATTCAATGGCCACGGTGCTGGAAGATGATTTAGAGAAAGTTAATATCAAAGAATTGACATTGTTCACATTTGAGACGGTTGTAAATGCAACAGAGCAATTCCACAATCAAAATCTGCTTGGAAAGGGTGGTTTTGGTCTTGTTTACAAGGTAAAGTCTTTCACAATTTTCCTTCATCAGATATCGTGCTTGGCATTTCATGGGTAAAATTACATTTTTGTTCTGTAAATTGGTTTATTTTCAACTTAAAAGCTTTATATTTTCAATTAATAATTTTGGTCCATTATCTTCTAATTTAATAGCAATTTTAGTCTTTTAAGCCGGAAATATACAAATTTGACCCAAAAAGCTCAAAATTTAGGGATTTTTTGGAGAGATAATTGATGATGTGAACATGATGGTGACAATGACTATCTGGACAAAAATATACTTATATGGATAAAATATAGTTGATAGTGGATTCGAACATGCGCTGCTAAGGCTAAAAATTTTTAATCCTACTCCTTTTACCACTTTGACCATGAACAGTATGTATAAATGTTCTTATAAGTTTTTAATAAACAAAATGAAGGATGGACTTTATTCCTATTCTATTGCACTTTAAATCCAATAATTATTATATACGTGACTTATTTATCTATAAATACTTAATATTAAAATATTATAAATATTTAAAATAAGTAATTATGAATAAAGTATATAGTATATTTGTTGTATGCAAAAAAGTTCATTTCTACAAATTGTATTCATAATTACTTATTTCAAAATATTTAAAAATTTATTAATATTTATTATATATAAAAAATAAATGATACATGTATAAAATATGTAAGTAATGGATTTGCAGTGCAATGTAATTAGAAGATGAAGACCACCATTGATTATGTTTATTTAAAAATTTATATTTGGCTCATATTGTTATGGTTCAAGTGGTGAAAAAAGTAGGATCCAATTTTTTAGTCTTAGTTGGCGTAGGTTTAAATCGAACCCCATTAGCAACAAGTTTATATATTTTATCTATTAAAGTATATTTTTGTCTAGTTGACCACAATATCTCATGTTATCTCCACATCATCAATCTTTCCTCTAAATCAAAAAAATTCCCAAAGTTTGAACTTTTTTGCTAAAATTTGAATACTTTTGACTAAAATAACTTAAATTATTACTGAATCAAAAGATAAAAGATAAAATTACTAATTGAATACATAAAAGTTAAAAGTTGAAAATAAGCCAATTTACATGCACTTTTGCCTCATTTCTTGTATAAGAGGTGCTGAAATTGCTGGTTATTTGTAGGGGAGACTCGAAAACGGGGAAGAAATTGCTGTGAAGAGGCTTTCAGCAGCTTCTGGACAAGGGATGAAAGAATTCATGAATGAAGTGATTGTGATTTCCAAACTCCAACATTGGAATCTTGTCAGACTACTTGGATGTTGTGTAGAAAAAGAAGAGAAGATGCTTATATATGAATACATGCCTAACAAAAGCTTGGACTTATGTCTCTTTGGTCAGTTCAAGTTCAAACCTATTCTTTGTCTACTTTCAAAACATTTTCTGCACCAGATTTTTTGTTTCAGCCCAATGTTTTCTCACCTTACAGATGATCTATTTTATTCTCATTCTCTGTAGATCCTAACCATCCATCACAAAAGATTCTAGATTGGAAGAAACGTTTCAATATTATTGAAGGTATTGGCCGAGGCCTCCTATATCTTCACAGGGACTCTAGACTGAAGATAATCCACAGGGACCTCAAGCCGAGTAACGTGTTGCTGGACGAGGATTTGAACCCAAAAATTTCAGACTTTGGAATGGCAAGAATATTTGGAGGCAACCAAGATCAAGCCAACACTACAAGAGTTGTAGGAACATAGTAAGTGATCAATTTCGAATATAATTAAGCCATTTGATTGTGCCATGCATTAGTATTTCATATAGTTTATGATGATTTTGTAGTGGATACATGGCTCCAGAATACGCAATGGAGGGCGTATTCTCTGAAAAAACCGATGTCTATAGCTTTGGAGTGCTTGTGTTAGAGATAGTGAGCGGAAAAAGGAATACACACTATTACAATCAAGAGTGGTCTTTGAGCCTCTTAGGATGCGTAAGCCCTTTATCCTTAACTTCAACTTCTTCGGCAATACTATGTTGAAATTCGACATTAATTTCTTTATCAGAATGGATATTGATGCAATCATTTCACAAGATTTCAGGCATGGAAATTGTGGAGTGAAGGCCATGGCTTGGCTTTCGTGGATCAAACCATAGTGGGTTCAAACTTCCAGACGAAGATAGTGAGGTGCATTCATATTGCTCTTTTGTGTGTCCAAGAATTCCCTAAAAAAAGGCCTACCATTCAAACTGCGCTCTCAATGCTCAGCCGTGAAATCGTGGAGCTGCCCCTGCCGGACCAGCCTGTCTTTGCTGAGAAGTGGAACCGTTTTCATGTCGGGTTGAGTCAGCCGATGAGCCAAACTCTAACAGTTCTTGAGGGCCGATGACATCCAATTCTTGAACTGCTTAGAAGAGGATTTTCTTCGTTTAAAATGTCATGAAATGATAAGTCATAATTTCTTTTCATACGTTGTCTAATGTGAAATAATTTAGTCCTTTTAATTATATATAACTTGTAACACGTACACGTGCGTTGCACGTGATAGACAATACTTGTTTAATTTTATTTTTCAAAAATTATTAACCTCACTAAAGATGCTAGTAAATGTCTAAAAATTAGTATATTATTAATAAAATGAATCTCTAAATGGTTATACGATGAAACGTTCTAATTTCTTGAGAATTATTAAATAGTGTTTATTTGGTATAATTGAAAAGTAGATGATATTTGTAAAGGCCAATAAATATTTCATAGTTATGAAGTTCAATATATATTCCTTATATTTTTTTAAAGGACATGACTTGAGAAATTCTTGGCCAAAAGTAAGGTGAATTGGAAAAGAATTTTCTCATTTTATCACTATATTATGGATTTGAAAAGGATACTAGTAAGTAGTAATTGAATCATCATCTTTTCGACATAATTTCGTACCATAAATTCAACCAAGGTTTAGATGATGAAAGGACTCAATTATCAATAATAATTGTAATTAGAACAATTCACTTACATTTATATTTTTATTTATATCTTCATTGCAAAGACCTACTACTAGTAAAAACAAGAATTTTGATCATAATACTAGATTAAAAAAGTAAATTAAAAAAATTATAATCTTACTACTAACTTATTAATGAACATAATTGACAACACAATCTTAGGCGAATAAGCGAATTTTTAAGGATAATAGAAAAATAATTATTTTTGGGTAAAAGAGTCCTATTGGGCAATGTTTTTATAACCGGACCGGTGATCAAATTGATTTTGTTAAAATTAGCGGTTCAACCGGTCGGACCGGTTCAACCAGCGGTCGGACCGGTTTAATAAAAATTAATTATATTTTTTTATATAAAATGATAATATAATAGATTAATTGTTATATAATACATTTTAAATGTAAAAATAAATAAATAGTTACATAAAAACACATATAACAAAACATAAAATTCAAATAATCACATAAATATAATAAAATATCAAATTTAAACCTTTATAAAAATTTAAAATAAAAAATTAAAAAAAAACATAAAAACCGATCAAAACTGGTTGTTGACCGGTCAAAACGGTTTTTTAGCAAAATCGGACCGGACAGACCTCCGGTTCCCAGTTGAACCAGCCGGTCCGGTCCGGTTCGATTTTGAAAATACTGCTATTGGGCATATTTGTATTAGACCTAATTATTTTGTTGAGGTTGACTAGATTTAGGAAACTTGATCCGAATCGGACTTGGACTAGATTTAGGATATTTAAGAGAAGCGGGTGACAATCATAAAGGGAACTCGAGGGGTTCAACTTACCTTTATTAATTTTCAGCCCCATCCCTCTTCGAGTGTGATTGATTCTCTCTCTCTAAGCTAAAACCCCTTCTCTCTCGCTCTAAATTTATCTCCCAGCTTCCCAGCCCCTTCTCCTCTCCGCAAAACCCCAACCCACAGGAACCCTAATTCCCTACGCTTGGCCCGAGTAGAGCTTGACCCATTTCGATGGCGACGAACGGGCCGAACTTAGAGTGCCGGATGTACGAGGCCAAGTACCCGGAGGTGGACCAGGCGGTGATGATACAGGTCAAGAGCATGGCTGATAGCGGCGCGTACGTTTCTCTCCTTGAGTACAACAATATCGAGGGCATGATTCTCTTCTCTGAGCTCTCCCGCCGCCGCATTCGGAGCATCAGCAGCCTCATCAAGGTCGGCCGCATCGAGCCCGTAATGGTACTCCGTGTTGATAAAGAAAAAGGTTACATTGATCTTAGCAAGAGGCGTGTTTCCGAGGAGGATATTCAGACGTGTGAGGAAAGGTTCAATAAGAGTAAGCTCGTGCATTCCATCATGCGACATGTTGCTGAGACCATGAAGACTGACCTTGAGGTTGGTATTTTTCATGATTATTTTTTGGTGCTGTATGTTTTTGGTTCTCATGTGAGGTGTTGGATGAATTTTGTTTCCTTTAATTCTTTTCTGAGAATTTGATTGTCTTCTTCGGTTCTTTTTGGCTGGGGAGACAAAGGACTTCGATAATTGGGGGCTTAAATGCTTGTAACGATATTGTGAAACGTGAGGAAAAGGAAGTGACTTGGCATAGTTCTACTATGGTTGATATCAAAGATTTGTGTAAATTTTGAAGAGAGAAACAAATGTTTTTTTCGTAATATTTGGGTTTTAGAATTTGAGACAAATTCGTATTAGAATGTCATTTCATGCCTCAAAATTGTATCTTTAATGAATATGGCTAAGTTGTACTATGTGATATATTTCAGTGACAATGAAATTAAATTTGTTTCTGTTAATTGGTACAACTCGGGTCTTCATTATGAGGAACTTGCAAAATCGTGTGTTATCCTCACCAAATTCTATTGTCTCCAAGGAGTAGCTTGTGGCATTCAGGTCTTGTTTTTGATGATACGTCTGGTATTTGAGGGTGAGGCCATATTAACTTATGTAATCCCCATTAGGAAGTATATAATGAAACAAAGAAAAATTAATTACTGTTTCATGATCAATACAGTTTAAGTTTTCTGCCTTAAATTATGGACAGATAGGTGTGGCGGGTCACCTATAAACATAGAAACACAAACATTTGTCCAAACCTTCAATGTAGTGGAGATTTGTACCAAAGGAAGAGTACATGATGTTTAACTCTTCTTCTATCATTAGATATTGGGTGATGGTTTTTGTGAGATTTTACATGAATTTACTTGTTTGAAGCATGCATAGTTTTACCACTATTGATATTAGTTATTCACACACACACACTTGAGTATTATTGTGGAAATGTATTGGCTTTTGAATGACTAAAAGGTTAGATTCAACATTTATTTGATTTGATTTCCATATTACTTTGTTGCTTCCTAAGTATTGGTTGGAAGTTAGTTATCATAAGTATTTAAAGGTATCGCCGCTGGAAGCCCTCACAAGACGCCACTTAGGGGTTTAAGGTTTGTTGCATATGCTAAATGCAATCATAATTTCCTATGAAAGGGGATTAGTTTAAGTTTGTTTTATGCTTGCTCGAGGACAAGCAAGGGTTAAGCGTGGGGGAATTTGATAAGTATATATTTTTATATCAAATCCTTTATATTTTTCTTACTTTATTCTTGTTAATATTGAATTTTTATTAATATTTTGTGTTAGGAAATCAATGAACAAAAAAATATAAAAAAGAGCCCAATATAAAAAAGAGCCCAAATATCAAAAATATTTTATGTTTTTATTAGCATTTGTCAAACGATCTCTAAAATATCAAAAAATATCAAAAAATATCGAAAGAACACAACATGTTTCATGATCAAGTTTAGAGAGAATATTTTATTGGATCAAAGAAGCATCACAATTGGAAGAAAAATATCATTTTTGCTTAAGTCCATCATGTGTAAATAAAAAAATATGTAAGAAATCGTTTGAATTTTGCAAGTGATTATTGAACTTGCATTAAATTCAAAATCAACAAGTTTTCAAACTTGGGCAGTTTTTGTATTTTGGGTCTAACTCCATACTCAAAAGCTCTATGGACCTAAATATTGCAGAATTTGAAAGAAAAAAAATTGAACTACAACTTTGCAGTTAGAATCTCAGCTCAATTCAACCTTGATAAAAACAAAAAATTCATTCAAGTGTTTGCATTCGAAGAAATCTATCTATGCAGACACATCTCCTTAAGTCAAGCATAACTTTTTATTTTATAATTGGAATCAAGGGATTCAAGTTGAAAAATGAAGCTAATAGATAAATCTACAACCTTCGTGTTAACCATTTTTCCAAAATTAGTTGATTTCATAGAGAAAAATATGTGAAAAATTTTAGATCCAAAAAGGACATGTGAATTTAGAGAACATTTGAAGTAAATTTGAAGTGAATTTGGAGATGTCAATTTAGGGCACTCTTCTACTATAAATAGGGTCCATTGGATGTCATTCAAAACACACAAAAAAACCTTATAGGGGAAAAAAAGTTTTATTGTCTTTAGGCTAAGTTTTCTAGTAGTATTAGAAATATATTCTCTAGTTTCTTTTCTATTTTTAGTCTTTTCTACTTTCATTATGTCTTTCTAAATTTTATTTGATTAAGGAAAAATGGTGAACCTCTTGATAGAGGAAGAGAAATAGTTATAAAGGTGCATAATGTTTAAGTGTATTGTATTATTATTTTATTTTTTATTAAAATCATCATTATTTAGTGACGATTCTTGATTTATATATTACTAATGGTACAAAAAATACTTGGGTTCATTTGGATAAATGTTTGGTTCTACTATAACAACTACTAACATGAAACATTGATTTGTTGTAGACAAAGGTGTGCATAAATACTTAATCATGTCAATGTTGGCATTAAAACCCTCTTTGATTAGTGAAAATTCTTGATTTATATATTACTAATAGCACAACTAATATTTGGGTTCATTTAGCTAGATGTTTGGTTCTACTGTACTAACTGCTAAAGTAAAATCTTGATTTATTGTAGACAAATGTGTACATAAATACGTGATTCCATAAACAAATATTGGCATTAAGAGATAATTTACAGACAGTAAGACAATATCACGATCACCTTAATGAATGAACTATTTGATAACATCTTTCTATTATAACTTTTATTTTGTATGGATTCCGATAGTGACATTTAAAAAAGGTAAAAGAATAATAAATAATTGTTCCTCTATTCAAAACTCAAGAGCAGATCCCTAATTTTCAGCATTTTTATTCCTTTGATTTCTCAATTATAGTATTTTTTTTTCTTTTAATCTAAACCACATAAAATCCATCTTTTAAGAAATATAATCCTAAAAACTTTAAATAATTTCCTTGTAGATTGATCTCGAACTCACGATAAATTTATTACTTGACATAACATGTACTTGGGTTTGCAACCTTAAAGTTGTAACAAGTGCATTTTGAAAGACGGTGTTCCCAAACTTTTAGAGAAACTACTGGTAAAATCATCTATATTTAACCCATCTCCCAAACAAGAAAGCCGACATTATTAGCGAGTTCCATTTATAGCTTCGAACTGAACTTTATGAATCTAATATTAAGTGATGCTAACCCAGCTTTTATTTATTATCTTTAGTATCTTAGAATGGTAGTAGTGGCATATGAGAGGACAAAGGATCTTATTATAGATTTATGAAGCATAGGGTATAGTGTCTTGGATGTTGAAGGTACAAATATGGAATTTATTAATACTTCTTTATGTCAATTAGCTTCGTCGTGGGATTTGGGTACTAATTTTTATTGTACCATGATTATTTGTTCATTATATTCAATGCACAAATAAATTATTTTCCTAACGATATATAAGATTCAGTTTATCTTCTTGGTATTGTCTATTTAATATTGATCTAGTTAAGTTCCCCACACTCTCCATATTTTGTTAAGTAAAGTTTCAATATTACAAAGGTTATGGAAAGAGCCATACTCAGAAGTGTGTATTAAAGCCAAGGCAACCTATCAATCCTTGCATTACTTAACATCTCCTAGAACCACATTGGGATAGTTTGAATACAAGAAAGGTTGCTTGATGATATATAAGATTCAGTTTATCTACTTGGTCTTGCCTAATATAATATTAATCTAGTTATATGATGTGTCATGTGTTGGATGTGTAAACATAATTCTACCGCAAGTGCACAGTATCAAGTTTTAGTATAAAATGTGATAAGAAAGGTTGTCGTGTCCCAAGAAAGTGTGTGAGCAAATATCCAATTTAGACTATCCGACTATATTTGACCGAATCGAAGGGTTGGTTACTTGATTAAAAGCTTAAACAAATAAATAAAAAAAATAAAAAAAATAAAGATCAAGGAGCACAGATAATAGAATCCCACATAGAAAGATGTCAAGGCTATGGATTACCATTCTATATCATTATGAATTTCATATGTACGTGATTAGGATTAATGTTTAATTGTGTGACAACAGAAATTCTGAATGTATATGATATTCTTTCCTAAGACATATTAAATCTATCTCTAGAAAGTAACCGGTATATCTCTATAACTGATTTAACTAACTAATAATGCATTCAGCTTTGTGACTTCCTCTAGCTTTCGACAATCACGTCTATGACTACTACGTGTACTAAATCATATATCTCTATAGCATATTATACAAGCACTTGTTGCAACACTACCTTTTGGTTCTATTCACAACAACAAGGATCATCTTAAAATTAGCTAAATATCAAGAAGCATTAAGAACAAAGTGTGTGCTCATCACAAATAACATCATCTGTACCACAAACATGATATCAATTCATAAATTAATTGAAGTGGCTTCCAAGCCTTGACAAAAATATGCTTGCTCTAGGACTTTCATCACATAAGATATGTAATTCACACACAATTCATCAATAAATATAAAAAAGATTGGCTTAATTTTCAAAAAACATAATTCCCGCCCCAAATGTAAATAAAACATTGTCCTCAATATTTAAAGCAAGAAAAAAGATAGGGGAAAAGAACTACTCTCTCTCAACTAGATTTGTATCAACAAATATGCGTCCTTTGGAGGTCCAATGATATTCTACACAACACGAAGGAGATGAGAATCAATCAACAAACAAGAAGAAAACAAATAAAAAAAACACAAATGAAAGCAACAAAATTGAAAACAAAAACATAAATAAAGCAACCTAATAGCTAAACATGCCTAAATCTAGAAAGGGAACATATTTCAAAAAGTAACTAAGAAATTATTCAAAAGCAAAAGAAAAGGGGCGGGTTGCTTCACCTTAAAAATAATAATAATCACTTTGTACATATGTATTAGGCCTTAGGCATCTAGGGGTCATGAACCAACTATAGAACCCTATTTAATAAGTGAAATGCATTAGTTGTTTGTTCTCAGGTTGGGCAGTAAGGTTCGAAGAAGGGCCAAGAAGTGTTTGTTTTATAATTGTCAGCCCAACTTTATTACCCCTTCTTGGGAAAAGACAAGATGTAATTTTGACATCTTACGCTCGTCACCTCCTCTTAAATAGTGCTTGGATCAACATTGATCACCCCTTATCAAGGGGTTCTTATTTTTCCATGGGCCTCACATTACATGATCGATCATAACCTTGGTCGTGGCTTACCTAAAAATATCAATTTCACTTGAAAACGCTTCTTGTAGGGTAAGTTGGCATCAAAACGTGCAAGGGTTACCACCAAGCTTTCATCCCCCATCTCTATTCCTTTTGAATTTTCCAAGTGTGCTTCCAATTCATTCTTAGACCTATTTTTCTACACTAATGCTAAAAAGCAAAGGGATCAAAAGCATCTATTTGAGAACACTTGGGCTTATCTATCGAATAATGCTAATCCATTTTCTCATGTTTCTTTAAAGCCACCATGCATGCCTCTAATTTTTCCTCAATCCTAATTTGATGCAAAAAATCAATGGCCAATGGGTTAAGTGCATCAATTTTAAAACACATATTCTCATCCACCAGATACTTTTTGGCTTTGAAAACATTAAAGGTTACTTGTTCATCCCTTTTTTTAAGTATTAAATTTCCTAGTTGCATATCAATCAAAGCTATACCCGTATATAGGAAAGGTCTTCCAAGAATAAGAGCACTGTAGATAAATTAAATTTTTGTTAATTAAATGGCGACACGTGTAAAATAATATATATTAAATATTAATTTTATATTTTCTATTTATATTAGGGATTTAATCAAATTTAATTCCTAAAGTAAATAGTTAATTAATTGATATTATAATATATACTTTATTGGCCAATTAAATTTAGCCAAGTGTCAAACCTCAATTCTTGGAAATTAAGATTGTATCAAATCTTATGATCAAAAAAGAGATATCAATCAAATCATGAAGAGCCAATCAAATCGTGTTACTTCATCAATGACATATCAAATAACCCCTATCCTACAAGTATAAATAGGGGTCATTCACAAGAGTCAAAGACATAAGGTGTGAAGAAGAGGCCTAAGCAAGAAAGGTGTTGGAAGAAATTCTCTCAATCAAGGCGATCAAATTCAAGGAGATCCACGATGTTTAAGGAGAAATTGAAGGTGTTCATCATGGAGTTCATTGAAATAATAGCATTTTAATTCGAGATTAAGTTGTTAAACTCTTGAATTAATGTTATTGGAAATTAAATCCAACTTGGATGAGATCAAAGGGTCAAACCACAAACTAATATTCAAATCCAAGAAGTCGATGTTCTTGAAGTTCTAATATTTGATTCGATATTAAGGTGTTAAACCTTCGAATTAATGTTATTGCAAGTTTGACGAAGGCCATTGAGGGACTCACGAAACATGTTCAAGAGCAAGATTCCCAAATCACAAAATTGATGAACAAAGTGGACAATGTTAATGTTAGCCGTGTAATGGAAAAATAAGTTGAGGTTCATGATGAAGTTGAAACGTCCACAAAGAAATAATCAAGTGATGCATTTTGATGGTGTCACAAATCTCCAAAAATATGGCTAAGTATACATTAGGATCCTCCAACGCATTTTCTCCAAATTGATTTTGTTGCACTATGCTAATGAGAGCTGGTTTAAGCTCAAAATTGTTGGCATTGATCGGTTGTCGAACTATCTCAGAGTAGTTTTAGTTCCTGGTTGGTTGAAAATAGTCCCGGATAGCTCATTGTGGTGGTGGTTGTTGCAATGGAAGATTGGCATTCACATTAGCATTGTTGATGTTATCCGTCATGGCTTGATTGTCAATTTTTTTTGCTGCTCTAATAGCCCGAAGAGTCCACTTAATTTTTGGATCAAAATAACCTAAGTTAAGACTCATAGCCTTACGCATACAAATATGTATAATCTAATGCAAGTCAAGATAACATCAACATATGGAAACAAAGTAAAAAGAATCTAAACTAAAATTAAGACTAATTCATAACAATATTAATATAATTATGATAAAACAATCCCTGGCAACGGCACTAAAAACATGTTTGTGAAATATTTTGCAAATCACAAGTGCACGGTGTTAAGTTTTAATACAGTGGTAAGTTGAGTATCATATCCATAAAGATTGTAATAAAAAATTGCATTAAGTATCGTAGTTCAAATAGTCCTAATTTTATCTAGAAAATCAAATGATGATTGGTAAATAAGCTAAAGTAAGATAACAAAATGTAAAGGTAATAGTGGAGTTCTTAGAACCAATACAACAAACACCTTATGAACAAGAAATTTTAGAGGAATGACTCACCTAATTATCACCTATGTTCTTCCTTCCAAAATATACCAATTCAAGTCAACAACACATGTAAGTTAAGAATTCCTAAGCTCATTCATTCCCTCTCTTGAGTGCCGAATTGACTGAGTTCTAACATGAATTTCAATATCTCTATAAAAACTCAAGAATAAAACTCTTCAAAAGTTCAATGAATTCTTTTTCAAAACTTCAAAGGTTTCATAAGCTTGTCAACTCTATGATTCCTAGGTTGTGTTACCTTTATGATCATGTATAATCTTCCCTCTCTCGAGTATTGAATTTCATACATCAACAATCTCAATTAATGGTCAAATAATCAAGATGCAATACTAAACAAGATAACACAAACAAGATGAATAACTTGAACTAATATTGATTGGAATTCAAAATATAAGATCAAATAAGATTACATCATCCTCTAAAAAGAAAATTTTAGTTCATAATGGATGAATACAACTTCAAAAAATAAATAATAAAGAACATGGAAATTATTCACCAATTTGTGAAGTGAGAGGAATAGTTGAAGCTCTCATTGTCTCTAAGAGTGGCTTCCTCTTCTTCAAGAATAGCTTTCTTCTCTCCAAGCCTCCCCCTCTTTTTGGTTTCAGAAAAATGAATGACTTTTGTCTCTAAGAACCCTTTTCTCTCTTGGTTCATACAATCTTCTCCTTTTAACTCATTCAAATTATTCTTTCTCCAAAAATTCCTGAAATTCCTCCTCTTTTCATAGCTTTTCCCCCATTTTCTCTCTACCAAATCTATTTTCTTAGCTATTTGTCCCCTAAAAAGTCCACAAAGTCTCTTTTAGAACTTGGTTGTAATAGTGTTTATCCAAAATCTATGTCAAAAGATCACACTTTCAGAATTTTCAAGTCGTTTGGCGCTTAGGCGCAGAAAACGACGTCTAGGCACCATGTATTTTGTTTCAGTACTTTAGATGGTGCCTAGGCGCCTTGTATTCTATTTTGGCGGCCTCAGATGGCGCCTAGGCGCTGTTGCTGCTGTTTTTTCCTCCTTCACTTTAGTAGTTTTACATTATTTAGCCATTTACAACTTGTTTTTGACCTCTTTTGGGGATTAATTGAATTTTGATATCTTCTAATGAATTGTATCTATATATCTTTACTTTCCATAGGCACTTGAATCAACTAAATATGACATCTGTGGAGAGCATTATGCTTGAAATACTAATATGTGTCATCATAGAAACTTTCAGCCCAGTGTTGACTCTTGAACTCAGTTTTTTTCATTGTAATCCATTGGATTTTGTGGTAAACATAAACTTATATATCTATCTCTTGTCTTTCCATTGGTTCAAGAATCAAGTCAAAATTATATTTGAGCAGAGAGTTATGATTGAAATACAAAAACTGCCATCAGTCGCACCACAATTCAGATTCTTCAACATTTCAACCAAGTTTTTGGTTTCTTTCTATTTTCTTCTACTTTTGTCATTACCTACAAGATTTCAAACTAAATGTATAAAGGGTAACAAAAACACTTGAAAACAAACTAAATATTAATCAAAAGGTATATGAATTATTGGAATAAAACCAACTTATTAGGTATCCAATCTATGATTGCTTCATATTCAAAGACAAAGTCATGCAGCTAGCTCGTCAAGGGAAGATCTCGCTTGAGGAAGATAGTGCAACTACCAATCTTATCACTATTGAATTTGAATCTTTTGATGTTATAATGGAGAATGTGACTAGATGCAGTAGGGGTGGAAAGCTTGATCATGATAATAACATTTCATGTAACATGACAAGTGAACTAATGATTTCCTCCACTGAAGTCTATTTGTCTAAAAATGAAGTTCACAATGTCACTAATTATTGTGTGTTGGCAATGACCTTCACTGATGAATATTTGTTGCTTGGTTCCAAACCCTGTAATAGACCATTATTCATAACTAGCTATACTCACGAGCAAAAAGTAAATAGGATATTGATTGATGGAGGCTCTGTGATAAGTGCATATTTTGACATATTTTTATATCAAATCCTTTATACTTTTCTTGCTTTATTCTTGTTAATATTATTGTTTTATTAATATTTTGTATTAGGGAATAAATGGAAGCATGTTTCCAAACTTGTGCAGTTTTTGTAATTTGAGCATAACTTCATGATCAAAAGCTCTATGGACCTGAAGCTTGTTTCATTTGAAAGCCAAGAGATAGAGGTACAAATTTTATGTTGGAGGCTCAGCCTAATTCAGTTTTGATGATAGCAGAAAATTCATCCAAGTAATTACACAAAATGGATCACCAAAATTCAGATCAGAGTTCAGCCCAGTATTGACTTATTTTACCAATTCGGTTATATATCTTGAGCCCAAATTTATTTTAGTCTAAAATCAGGATATGTTATACCCAAGAGGTAAATAAACAAGTTTGCTGAAGACAAGATGGTATGAAAATATGTTGAAATAGTAAAACCATAGGCTGCAAGTTGCTGCTGATGTTACAGGGTGGCTCTTGGACATGACTCGGTAATTTGACCATATCTCCTTCATCCGATCACCAAATTTAACAAAAGATATATGAAAATATATCAACGCTGAAAGATCTACAATTATTATTCTTCATATATCTTCAAAATCTAGTTGTATTTGACCGAAAAATATAATTCAATTCAGTGGATGAGAAATTTGTGCAACAACTTACCAACTCTTGGCAACTAGCATACCATTTGATTAACCCCTCCATTATTTGTTTGGCCTCTAGCTTACTCCAAGTACTATAAATAGGCCATGTATTAAGCTTGTAAGAGGAAGGGGCGAAAGGGTTTCTTTAGGCTAAGTTATCTAGTTTGTATGTGTTCTAGTATTGTAAGTTTTCTAGTATTAATAGAAATGCATTCTCTAGTTTCTCTTATATTTTTAGTCTTTGTTACTTTTATTATGTCTTTCTAAATTTTATTTTGCTGAGGAAAAAAGGTGAATCTCTTGATGGAGGAAGAGAAATGGTTATAAGGGTAGAAATTGTTTAAATATGTTGTATTATTATTATTATTTTTGATCTAAACCCTACTTATTTTGTGGTGATTCTTGATTTATGTATCTCCAATGGCACAACAAATACTTGGGTTCATTTAGCTTATTGTACGGTTTTACCCCACCGACTGCTAATGTGAAACCTTGATTTGTTGTTGACGAAGGAGTACATAAATGCTTGATCCCATAAATAAGTGTTGGCGTTAAGAGATAATTTGCAATAGTAAGACAATATTATGATTACCTTATTGCATGAGTTACTTGATAATATCTTCTCATTGGAACCTTCATTATGTATGGATTCCAATTGTGGCAATTAATAGAGGTAAAAAGAATAAATAATCATTTCTCTATCCAAAACTCAAGAGTGGATCCCTAATCCTCAGTACTTTTATTACTTCGATTTTTCTTTAGTTACATCATACATTAATTATTCATATATTTTGATTCACATAAACTCCATCTTTTTAGAAATATAAACTTGAATTCTTCAAACAACTTCCCTGTGGATCGACCTCGGACTCACGAGAAATTTATTACTTACTACAACCTGCACTTGGGTTTGCAACCTTAAAGTTGTAGCAAGTTTTTGGCGTCGTTGCTGGGGAAGGCAAGGTAAGTATTTAGGTTTGTTAATATTTTTCCTTTGTAAATATAGTTTGTTTATTTTCTTTATAGATATATGGTTATATGGTATCGTAATCATAATTCTCGACGTTTAGTAAGAAATAATTCCGAAATTTTGTTTGAAAATTTATTTGAATCATCTCCACACACTTCCACCATGGCTGAAAATGAAAGTGTCCAAAATGAAAATGAGAATCAACAGGTGCGTATCATGCGTTATTACTTGCAACCTCCTCGAAATTCTTCTCCTTCTTGTTTCATTTTTCCTCTAAATGCAAATAATTTTCGATTCAAGTCATGTATGATCTCTTTACTTCCTAATTTCCATGGTTTAGACTCTAAAAGTCCTTACTTGCATTTAAAAGAATTTGATGAAGTATGTGCCACTTTTGATGATCAAACTTGCACAAATGAGATTGTTAAGCTCAAATTATTTCCTTTTTCTTTAAAAGATAAAGCAAAAAATTGGCTTAATTCTTTAAAACCTAGGTCAATTGGCACTTGGCAAGAAATGCAAGCTGAATTCTTGAAAAAATTCTTTCCAACTCATAAAACTAATGCTTTGAAAAGACAAATTCAAATTTTTTCTCAAAATTCGAATGAAGTTTTCTTTCAATGTTGGGAAAGATTTAAAGATTTGTTGAATTCATGCCCACATCATGGTTTTGAAAAATGGTGCTTAATTAGTTTCTTTTATGAAGGTTTAGCTCCTGAAACAAAACAATTTGTTGAAACAATGTGTAATGGTGAGTTTCTTGATAAGGAACCTGATGAAACCCTAGAATACCTAGATCATTTGGCAGAAAACTCTCAATCATGGCATAGTGTTAATTCTTTCGAAAGTTCTATTACATCTAATCTTGCTAATAGTAATAAAAGAAAATATTATCTTAGCCAAGAAGATGATCTAAATGCTAGACTTGCTAGTTTAACAAGAAAAGTTGAAGCCATGGAACTTAAAAAAGTAAAGGAAATCAAATCTGTGCAAGAGGAAGAAGTTTGTAGCAATTGTGAACTTTTGGGGCACTCCACCAATGAATGTCCAAACTTCCAGTACAAGCAAATTTTATGAACACATTCAAAAAGCTTTTCCATTCTCCATATTCTGAAACTTACAATCCACAATAGAGAAATCATCCCAATTTCAGTTGGCGAGATGATAACTGTGCCCAACCACCGCATTCACAAAAACCACAAAACTTTCATTCTTATCCACCTCCACATACAAAATCCATTGAGGAGACTTTGCAAGCATTTATGCATGAACAAACAAACATCAATAATCAGACTTCACAAGCTATCAATGAGATCAGAAGCACACTTTCAACACTGACAACTTCTTTGTGTACTCATGAAAAAGGTAAATTTCCTGCTCAACCTCAACCTAATCCTTCTACTCAGTGCCATGTTTCTTCTTCAGGTGAAAATGCAGTCAAGGAGGCTAATTCAGTTACAACTCTTCGGAATGGAAAAGTTGTTGACAAGACTATTCATCCCAAGGAGAAAGTTTCTAATCCACCTCCAGAAATGAAAAATGGAAATAGTCTTGATGATGAAGGTAAGTTTGAAGAAGGTAAGCGTGAAAATGATGAAAAAGAAAAATATTTACCTCTAGCACCATTTCCTCAAAGATTGCAAGCAACTCAGAAATTGAACTCAAATGCTGAAATTTTTGAAATTTTTAAACAAGTCAAGATCAATATTCCATTATTGGATGCAATCAAGCAAGTTCCACCTTATGCCAACTTTTTGAAAGATTTATGTACAATCAAAAGAAAACATCATGTACAAAAAAAGGCATTTTTAACTAAAAGTGTTAGTTCAATCATTCAACAATTCACTCCACCAAAGTACAAAGATCCAGATTGTCCAACCATTTCATGTATCATAGGAAACACTAGAATAGAGCGTGTTTTGCTTGATCTTGGTGCTAGTGTAAATCTTCTACCTTTCTCAGTTTATGAACAGTTAGGTTTGGGAGAACTTAAAACAACTTCTGTTGTACTCCAACTAGCTGATCATTCGATTAAAGTTCCAAAGAGAATAGTAGAAGATGTGTTGGTACAAATTGATAAGTTTTACTTTCCAGTTGATTTCATTGTTTTGGACACAGAGCCTGTTGCACAAACACATACACAAATTCCTATCATTTTGGGTCATCCTTTTCTTGCAACTTCAAATGCTTTGATCAATTGTAGAAATGATATTTTGAAGTTATCATTTGGAAATATGACTTTGGAACTAAATGTGTTTAATATTTGTATGCAACCTGCAGAAGATGTCGAAGTACATGAAGTGGATTCAATTGAGGAACTTGTTCATGAATACTTTACTACTACTAACTCTTCACATTCTTTGGAGACTTGTTTTAAAAGTGAAAGTATTTATAAAAAGGAACAAACTAATACTATCTCTGAATTTTTGCAGGTACAAGAAAAATATTTTTGGAAGCCAAGGTTCGAAGAACTTTCATCATCAACAGTAAAATCTATTCCATCAAGTATTAAAGCTCCCGTGGTTGAATTGAAACCTTTGCCAGTTAATTTGAAATACTCTTTCTTGGGTGAGAATGAAACTTTTCCAGTAATAATTTCTTCCAAACTCGATACATCTCAAGAAGGTAAGTTGATCGAAACTCTGAAAATGCATAAGAATGCTTTAGGATGGACCATTGTTGATATTAAAGGTATTAATCCTTTCATTTGCACACATAACATCTATCTAGAGGAAAATGCTAAATCATCTAGAGAAATGCAACGAATGCTAAATTCTAATATGAAAGAAGTAGTAAGAAATAAAGTCATTAAACTCTTAGATAATGGAATCATTTATTCTATTTCTGATAGCAAATGGGTAAGTCCTACTCAAGTTGTACCTAAGAAATCTGGAGTTACTGTAGTCAAGAATGAGAATGATGAATTAATTTCAACTAGGACTGTTACTGGTTGGCGAATGTGCATTGACTATAGAAAACTCAACTCAGTTACTAGAAAAGATCATTTTCCATTACCTTTCATGGATCAAATTTTAGAAAGAGTTGCGGACACAAATTTTATTGTTTTTTAGATAGATATTGTGGGTATAATCAAATTGCAATTGCACTTGAAGATCAAGAGAAAATAACTTTTACATGTCCTTTTGGTACTTTTGCATATCGAAGGATACCTTTTGGATTATGTAATGCACCAACTATATTCCAACGATGCATGCTTAGTATTTTTAGTGACATGGTTGAACGTTTTCTTGAAGTCTTCATGGATGATTTTTCTGTTTTTGGTAATTCATTTGATGATTGCTTATCTAATTTAGAAAAGGTTTTGATCAGGTGTGAAGAAAAGAATCTTGTGCTCAATTGGGAGAAATGTCATTTCATGGTAACAACTGGTATTGTTTTTGGACACATTATATCATCAGAAGGTATTGAGGTTGATAAATCTAAAATTGAGTTAATTGCTAATTTGCCAACACCAAAGACTGTGAAGGAGATTATATCATTTTTAGAACATGTTGGTTTTTATAGAAGATTTATCAAAGATTTTAGTATAATATCTAAACCTTTGTATAATCTTCTAACAAAAGACACTATTTTTGAATGGACTGAAAATTGTGAAAATGCTTTTGTTAAGCTTAAAAGCATGCTTACGTCTGCTCCAATCATGCAGCCTCCAGATTGGACTTTACCTTTTGAAATAATGTGTGATGCTAGTGATTATGCTGTTGGAGCTGTCTTGGGACAAAGAAAGATAAAAAACCACATGTTATTTACTATGCAAGTAAAATTTTAAATGGTACTCAATTGAATTATACAACAACTGAAAAAGAATTACTTGCTGTAGTTTTTGCATTGGAAAAATTTCGATCTTATCTTGTTGGCTCACCAATTGTTGTTTTCAGTGATCATGCAGCTTTGAAATATCTTTTGTCAAAAAAAGATGCTAAACAAGACTGATTAGGTGGATTCTCTTACTCCAGAAATTTAATGTTACTATTCGAGATAAAAAGGGAGTAGAGAATGTAGTGGCTGATCATTTGTCGAGACTTGTTTGTGATGACTCGTTTCAAACCACACCTATTAATGACACTTTCCCTGATGAACAATTATTTAATATTTCTATTTTACCTTGGTTTGCTGATATTATTAATTTTCTTGTGACAGGAAAGATGCCATCGCATTGGAACTCTCAAGACAAAAAGAAGTTTTTGACTGAGGTTAAAAAAAATTATTAGGATGATCCATACCTATTCAAATATTGTCCGGATCAAATCTTTCGAAGATATGTGCCTGACAATGAGATAGGTAATATTATCAAATTTTGTCATTCAGAACCATGTGGTGGTCATTTTTCTGTAAAGAAAACTACTACAAAAATCTTGCAATGTGGATTTTATTGGCCAACTCTTTTCAAAGATACTTACACTTTCTGCAAAAGTTGTGAAAATTGTCAAAAGTTAGGGTCCCTTTCAAAGAGAAATATGATGCCCCTACACCCTATCCTAGTGATTGAAATCTTTGACTGTTGAGGTATTGATTTTATGAGGCCATTTCCATTATCATTTGGTTTTCTTTACATATTGGTGGCCATAGATTATGTTTCAAAATGGATCAAAGCAATTCCTTGTCGAAACAATGATCACAAAATAGTGATAAAATTTTTGAAAGAAAATATTTTAAGTCGATTTGGAATTCCTAGATCTATTATCAGTGATGGGGGAAAACATTTTTGTAACAAAGTTTTTGGAACTTTAATGAAGAAATATGGAATCATACATAAAGTTGCAACCCCTTATCACAGACCCGACCACGGGCCGGGTCCGAATCGGACCAGGACCGTGGTCAATGGGTTCTGACCCATTGACCACGGTTCACGGGTTGGAACCGTGAACCGGCCCATGAGCCCATGGGCCGGTTACGGTTCATCTAATCCCCGTGGCCCGACCCAGCGGTTTTTATTTTTTTTATTTTTTTTAATTTCAAAATAGTGTGTAAAAATATGCTATGTAGGTTTTGAACTTAGGACCTCTAAACTATTAATAGAACACTCTAACCAAGTGAGCTAATGGATCATATGTTTATAATTTTGAATAAGTGCATAAATAAGTCTCATGATTTGTTTTTTTATTTTTTTTCCTCAAATTGCTTGTCTTATTTTTTAAAATCAATATAATTGGTATTGTGTCCTTCTTTAAATTTAATTAATTAGTTTCAACAAATTACAAATCAAGTCCTATATTTAAGCATTCAACATTTCATCTTAATAATAAGTAAAGTTTTGGAAATTATCTAATGATACTACTTTACAATTATCTTAATAATAAATAAATTTATAATTTTTAAAAATATTTAATAATGTTACTTTACAATATCTACTGTTTATTCCCCAACTTCTCATTTAATATTATTAAATTATTGTAATGTTTAATTGATTTTATATAATAATATTAACTCCAAAAACTAAAATTTAGTAAATTGTGTTTTATCAATACAGTGTAATGAAAAAATTATTTTTTAAAAATTTCATAAATTAATTTAGTCACTTTTGTTTTGGATCATATGCTTAAATTTTAGTTATTTTTTTTCAAATTTAAGTTATTTTTTTTTCATTAAGTTTAAAAAGTAACAATATTTTTTGCAAATTTAAATTCAAAAAAATTTTAAAAAATAAAATAAATATAAGGGTCGGAACCGGAACCGGAACCGGCGGTTAACCGGAACCATAATCGAAACCGAAACCGGCGGTTCCAGAACCCGGACCGTAACCGGCCTTGGCGGTTAAGGTTAAGGGTCGGGATTTTCTTGAACCGTGGAACCGCGGTTCCGAACCGTAACCGGCGGTTCTTGAACCGTGGTCAGGTCTACCTTATCACCCTCAGACAAATGGACAAGTTGAACTTGCAAATAGGGAGATAAAATAAATTTTGGAGAAAACAGTTAACCCAAACCGTAAAGATTGATCTCTTAGACTTACCGATACACTTTGGGCATACAGAACTGCTTTCAAAAACATCATTAGGCATGTCTCTTATAGGATAGTTTATGGAAAACCTTGTCATTTACCTGTTGAACTTGAACATAAGCTTATTGGACAATCAAAATGTTTAACTTCAACCTTGATGAAGCTTCAAAATTGCGCAAATTGCAAATCAATGAACTTCAAGAACTGAGAAATGATGCATATGAGAATTCTAAAATTTATAAATCAAGAATCAAAGATTTTCATGATAACAAAATTTCAAAAAAAAATTTGAGTTGGTCAAAAGTTTTGCTTTATAATTCTCGATTGCATTTGTTCCTGAAAAATTGAGATCAAGGTGGAGTGGTCCTTTTGTTGTAAAAAAAGTATATCCTTATAGGGCAATTGACATTGAGAATCCTAGAAATGGTAACATATTTAAGTAAATGGACAAAGAGTTAAACCATTTCTAGAAAATCAATTTTCACAAGAGGAAATTCTTTTTCTTTCTAACCCTTGTTATGATTAGTGTTGTATATACTCATTTTTCTCTTACATTATTTATTTATTTATTTTTTTTTCTTCTTCTTTTATTTTTTTTCTTTTCCAGTTAAATGGCGGATAACGGTACTCCGTGGCTATAAAAATCGGACTTGTCAGTTTCCCAAATAACTGAAATCTTTGTACAAATTTTCTTTGCTTTTCTCATTCTCTTTTCTTGTTCTTTTCAAAATGGGTGACATTTTTCTAACTCTCAAGAAGCGATTTCCTTTTCTTCCTAAAAATGTAATTTTAAAAATTTATAAAATCAGGATTGAAAGATTGAGGATGCTTATGCACAAGGGCATTTCGGAGGACATGCGATGGATAATTGAAGCAAAGGTAAGGACAGGTGAATTTTAACATAAGTTTCTCAGATTTGCTTACTAGATACATGTCTGGTTTTGGTAAAAGCACATATTCAAAAAAAACGAAGGGCGAAAAAAATGAAAGTTTGTCATATTTGTATTAGATGGACTTGCAACATAAAGTGTCGTTCTTTAGGAATGGTCTCTAAAAATCGAGAAGATAAACTTAAATTCATTATGGATGGACTAAGTAAGGAGTCTTTAGATCATATTATATTGACTCTTGAGACGCATTCATGTGGATTGGTACAACGTGCAATTCTTGATTTATGAGATCGTTTTTGAAATGAATATGAGCTTTATAGTCTTGAGAATCTGACATTAAAAGACCCTATTTGCCAGTTTATAAGAAAACTGGATGAGGAGCATATCCTCGACCCATAGAGGGCATTTAAGCTGTTACTGGACGTAAAACCAGAGGAAGATGTGAACCACAATCACAACTATATGTACATACACGTGTTAGTAGGTAATTTTTAAATTTCGTATGTGTCTTTATTTTCAACCTTTTTGTCAAAATAAAAAGACATGCAATAAATGTATTCTCTGTTCACACCTCAATAAAATATCACCGTACTCACTCTATTTTTTGCACAACTCATTTTTTAAAAAAAAAAAAAGAAAAAAAAATAGAAGTATCTTCAACTCGCAAATTTAATTCCATTTGTGTTTTTTGTGGATCCAATCTAGAAAAAAATGGTGAGTTTATAGGGGCAGCCAATAACCTTGGTAGAACTTTAGCAGAAAGAAAAATTCATTTAGTGTATGGGGGAGGCAGTTTGGGGTTAATGGGGAGTGTTGCTATTTTTGCTTATGTAGGAGGTGTCAAAGTTTTGGGAGTTATCCCAAAATCTTTAAACAGTACAGAATATCACAGGTATGACCATTGGAGATGAGCTAAAAGTGTCACATATTCAGGACAAAATGCCTAACATGTTAAACAATGCGGATGCATTCATCATTCTACTTGGCGGTTTTGGTACACTGGAGGAATTATTCCAAATTGTCTCTTGGCACAACTCAACATTCACCAAAAACCTATAGGTATTCTTAATGTTAATGGTTTTTATGATGGTTTGCTATCTTTTGTAGATCATGCTGCGAAAAAAGGGTTTATTTCAACTTCTGCGAGAAGAATCATCATTTCTGCTCCAACACCTGACTAGCTGATTGATTAACTTCTAGCATATGTGCCAAAACCTGATCCAGCCTTGGCCAATGTGGATTGGTCCAATAGGAACAATGGTCGAAAATGCAAATTAAATTTGACTCTCAGTCTGTGATACTTATTGTTAATAATTTTATCTAATAGTTTTTTTTTTGTTTCAGCTTTATTACCCGCATTTCAAGTGATATCTTTCAAACTCTACTTTCCTATCTATTTTTGACATTGGGGACAATGTCTCGATTAGGTTGGGGGGAGGGATAATTGATATCATGACTTGTATATTCAATGTGTGTTTTCTAGTATTTAAAAATAAAAATAAAAAATATAAATCAAGCAATTTTTTTTTGGGTACGTTGAAAGCATGAAAAAAGGTGGCTGAGTAAAGGGTAATTGTAACACTCTTGAGATGCATCCCTATTTTTTTTGCATAACATGGCAGGTTTGTAAAGTTTTTAACTAATGTTTGTGAATTATCAATTATTTTTTTTGAGTCGTATAGGTTCTTCCAACTTCAATGATTAAAATTAAGCATGAATAATATGGTTTGATTGATGATGGGTGTTGTTTTGGACTTTGATGTTGTTATTTAGTTAATATATTTTTGCGATAATTATACTCAAATTTTATTTTGCACAAATAATTATGTTATTTAGTGTGAAGACAATCATGTCAAAATAGATAGTTCTTATACCCTTGCTCTAATCATCACTTGAATCTTCAACATGTAGGGGTTGAGTATTAGAACTTTTACTTTTGGTCTGTCGAGGCGAACGACTGATAGTGCACCACTAGAAAAATGATTAAGGCATTAGGTTTTCTAGCACCATTGCCAAATCAGCTTGTTCCCTATATGATGTTTCAAGAAAACATCCCTTAGTAAACCACTTTGAGCCTTACAATAAATAAATATTTTTTTTTGTAACCATATCTTTTTACCTAGCCTAAATACACTATTATCCAACCCTTGTTCTAAAAATGATTGGAGTTTAAGAGACATTCAATTGAAAGCTTGAACTTACAAAAGAAATTCAGGTTGGGATAGAAGATAAGTGTGGGGGAGTTTCTCTTAAAAAAAATAAAATAATAATAAAAAAAAATTGGAAGTGCTACAAGTTGCAACTAAAAATGAGATGTTGCAAGATGAATAAGAGGGGTCCAATTCAATAACAATAGACTCCAGTGTGAAATTTATGGAGTTGGAGAATTCTTCATCGATAAATTTTATGTCTCTAATTTCATGAAGTTTTTAGAACCTTTATTGCATCCTATCCTTTTATTTCTTAGCTACATCACCACCCTTTGGCCCCATTACAACCTTTGTTGAAGACCTTTTGATTTTGTGTGGTGCCTTCAGTGTAGTGGAGATTTGCACCAAAGGAAGAGCCTATGATGTTTAACTTTTCTGTTAGAGATTGGGTGATGGTTTTTGTAAGGTTTTATGAGAATTCACTTATTTGAAACATGCATAGTTTCATCACTATTGACATTAACTGTCCACACACACACTTGAGTATGATTATTGTGAAAATGTATTGATTTTTGAATGACTAAGAGTTAAACTCAACACTTGTTTGATTTTATTTCCATATTACTTTGTTGCTTCATGAGAATAAAAGTTGGAAGATAGTTATTATAGGTGTTTGTAGGTATCACTGCTGGAAACCTTCACGAGACTACAACTCGTCCTCTATGGGCCACCTAGGGGTTTAAAGGCTTGTTGCATATGCTAAATACAATCGTGATTTCCTACGAAAGTGGATTAGTTTATATTTGTTTTAAGCTTGCTCGAGGACAAGCAAGGGTTAAGTGTGGGGGAATTTGATAAGTGCATATTTTAACATATTTTTATATCAAATCCTTTATACTTTTCTTGCTTTATTCTTGTTAATATTATTGTTTTATTAAATTTTTGTGTTAGGGAATAAATGGAAGCATGTTTCCAGACTTGTGCAATTTTTGTAATTTGAGCATAACTTCATGATCAAAAGCTGTATGGACCTGAAGCTTGTTTCATTTGAAAGCCAAGAGATAGAGGTACAACTTTTATGTTGGAGGCTCAGCCAATTCAGTCTTGATGATAGCAGAAAATTCATCCAAATAATTACACAAAATGGATCACCAAAATTCGGATCAGAGTTCAGCCCAGTATTGACTTATTTTACCAATTCGGTTATATATCTTGAGCCCAAATTTATTTTGGTCTGAAATCAGGATATGTTATACCTAAGAGTAAATAAACAAGTTTACTGAAGACAAGATGGCGTGAAAATGTGTTGAAATGATAAAACCATAGGCTGCAAGTTGCTGCTGATGTTACAGGGCGGCTCTTGGACATGACTCGGTAATTTGACTATATCTCCTTCATCTGATATGAAAATATATCAACGCTGAAAGATATACAATTTTGACTCTTCACGTATCTTCAAAATTTGGCTGTATCTGACCAAAAAATATAATTCAATTCAGTAGATGAGAAATTTGTGGCAACAACTTACCAACTCTTGGCAACTAGCATACCATTGATTAACCCCTCCATTATTTGTTTGGCCTCTAGCTTACTCCAAGTACTATAAATAGGCCATGTATTAGGTTGTAAGAGGAAGGGGGAAAAGGGTTTCTTTAGGCTAAGTTATCTAGTTTGTATGTTTTCTAGTATTGTAAGTTTTCTAGTATTAATAGAAATGCATTCTCTAGTTTCTCTTATATTTTTAGTCTTTGTTACTTTTATTATGTCTTTCTAAATTTCATTTTGTTGAGGAAAAATGGTGAATCTCTTGATGGATGAAGAGAAATGGTTATAAGGTAGAAATTGTTTAAGTATGTTGTATTATTATTTTTATTTTTGATCTAAACCCTACTTATTTTGTGGTGATTCTTGATTTATGTATCTCCAATGGCACAACAAATACTTGGGTTCATTTAGCTTATTGTACGGTTTTACCCCACCGACTGCTAATGTGAAATCTTGATTTGTTGTTGACGAAGGAGTATATAAATGCTTGATCTCATAAATAAGTGTTGGCGTTAAGAGATAATTTGCAATAGTAAGACAATATCATGATTACCTTATTGCATGAGTTACTTGATAATATCTTCCCATTGGAACCTTCATTATGTATGGATTCCAATTGTGGCAATTAATAGAGGTAAAAAGAATAAATAATCATTTCTCTATCCAAAACTCAAGAGTGGATCCCTAATCCTCAGTACTTTTATTACTTTGGTTTTTCTTTAGTTACATCATACATTAATTGTTCATATATTTTGATTCACATAAACTCCATCTTTTTAGAAATATAAACTTGAATTCTTCAAACAACTTCCCTGTGGATCAACCTCGGACTCATGAGAAATTTATTACTACTACAACCTGCACTTGGGTTTGTAACCTTAAAGTTGTAGCACCCTGCAGTAAATATCTTACCCTTACGTACACTTAAGGAGTTGGGGATTTTTATGGATAAACTTGCAAACAGTCGTTTGATAATCCAATATTTCAACAAAGGGGACCAGAGGGCTCTTGGTATCATAAGATTAAAATTATTTATGGATGATATGGTCTCAACTGCGCTATTTCATGTTATAGATGTCAAAACCTCATATAACATGCTTCTTGGTCATCATTGGTTGCATGAAAATGGAGTAACTCCTTCCACTTGGCACCAATGTTTCAAGTATTCTAGAGATGGCATGGTAAAAAGAGTGTTCAACGACGATAAACCTTTTATCCTCTAAATCACATTTTGCTGATGCTAAGTACTATCTCAAAGATGCAAAGAAAATGAAGGCTAAAGATAGTCTATCTCATGAGAAATCCAAGCAACAAAATGATGGCGTTGGAGGAGTAAAACCAAAAACACTTTCCCAACTTATAAAGATTATTTAAAAAGAGAATCATCTCTCACTGAGGTTGGGCCTTGAAGGAATTGGTGTTTTCTCTGACAAAGCTCGATGCAAAGAAACCGTTTTCTCAGCCACTTGAAGGATTTGTTCTATAACACCCCCACCACTAAATACAAATATTAATATAACAATAATTTTGACAAGGTAGCACATGTGTATATATAAAAATTTTGTCAACTGGAGCACTTTGAGAAATAGTAAAAGTGTTTTCTCACATATAACTTGTTTATACAAAAATCACCGTTTATATAAAAATACAACACCAATCACAATCACACTATTCTCAAACTTATTTACTATAAAATTTCAAGAGTATATAGGACACGGCATCTCAAAGTTA
This sequence comes from Paulownia fortunei, assembly GCA_019321725.1. Classification (NCBI taxonomy): domain Eukaryota; kingdom Viridiplantae; phylum Streptophyta; class Magnoliopsida; order Lamiales; family Paulowniaceae; genus Paulownia; species Paulownia fortunei. Next base: position 14,752,933 of record CM033114.1, read on the forward strand.
TAATACAATAGACTCAAAAATTAAAATAATAGCTTATACTTTCGAAAGAAGTAAGGACATTTTGCATCTTGTAAATCTTTATATATAGACAACAATTTACACAATAATAATGATTGTAAAAATTAGGGTATCCCATAACACAACCCAACAGGTCATCATCCATGTACAGTGATCCTTAAAAGCCTCTAGAAGCTCTAACAACTAACCAATAAGTTTTAGAGTCTCAGGTGTCACCATGCTTACCTACAATGCATGAACTACATGAGCTAATGCTTAGTAAGTGAAAATGATGCATGATGAAGGGATAATCTAAATGCAATGCATTTCTATGAGATCGTGACAAAAATTTAAACTAATACATCAAAAATAGTTCATTCAAAGTTATTTTTCATCATTGGGCCCTTGGCCCACCTACTATGTACCGAATAGAGCTCTTAATAATATCAATAATCACATGACCATAAACAGATTGACACAGTCCAGGGGCCATCTCCTGGGATCACCAGAGGTCCACCCCCGATCTTCCCCTGTGATCCTCTAGAAGTCTTCCCACCAGCGGTGTCAATAAGGGCACAGTCAAGTGGTCCACCCTCTCGTGACCACCAGAGGCTCACCCCCTGTCAACCCCTATGATTCTCCGAAAAATAACACTCGTGGCGCCCCAAAATATCACATAAGCATGCCTCGTATGCCTCGGTACACTAGTAGTGGCCAACCAAAATAGTTTCTTTCTGAAAATCATGTCTCAAATCATATCATGCATGCAAGAACCTCAACTGTGAGCACGTGTTATGCATGCGCGTGTAAATGTTGATGAATGGCATGTTCAATGACATAATGGATCTCAGTCCCATCATCCAAGCAATGCATGCACTATAAGATATTTATAATACTCATCAAGACACTCATCATGACACAAGAATCACATTTAATATAAATAAGCAAGAAATACTATGCCCATGCATTGTAGTTGCAAATGAATTTTCACTTATCTTTGATCGATTGTATATTACTTCTAGGTTTCTTAAGTATTACTCCTCAACCCTAGACGTGAAACAATCTGTAAAAATACAAGATATCAATCACCATCCTCAATTAATAAATTCATTATATATAATGTAATATAAAGTTCTTGAATCTCAATTTAACTAAACAACCTTACCACTTAGAAACTATAACCGAATACAACCTTCAATGTACTTTTGTTCCACATCTTAAATGTATACTAACCTCACTTAATTGATGTATTCTAACTCTTACAATATTTCCCTAAATGTTAGGGATCAAATGCACCACATCTATGCTGGAACTTGTTAATGAACCAAATGGTATAAATTCACAACTTCACATTTTCTTGCTGCCACATTAATTTGCATGATGATTTTGACACCCTTATTAAAAGTATAACTTTTAAAAGTTTTTCTATATTTTGTTAAATTTAATTTAAACGTTCATACTAAATCTTACAAGCATAATAACTCAAAATTAGAAATATTTAAAAAATTAAAATAAATAAATAATTTGTGTTCGACGTTTAAAGAGTAAACTTATTTTAATTGATATTATTAACTTGTTTCTATTTTGAATAAATAAAGTTAATGTTGAAAGTGTAATTAAATGTTTTCTTTACTTTACGATATTCAATTTAAAAGTATATACTTAATTTTACTAGCACAATAACTCCAAAGAAAAATATTTAAAAGTTTTAAAATCTAAAAAAATAAAATCAATTAAATACAAAAATAAATAATATGTTAGGAATATTTTTAAAGTATATGTATTTTTGTTCCTTTGATTGTAAGAAATAGTTCTTATTTATAGTAACTAAACCATATACAAATATTCTTAAATTCTAAAATCTAATAAAAGGGCAATTCTTTGTATCTTTATATTATTGTAATAAAGCAAAATAATAGATTTAAACGATTTAATTATGGATATATTTTTCAATATTTTAGGAAACATAATTTAAAAGTATATACTAAACCGTACTAGCACAATAACTCAAAATAAAAAAATATTTAAAAAAATTAAAAATAAAAAAATGCTATTAAAAATAAAAAAAATACATAATATGATTTCAATATTTTAACACTAAACATATTTTAATTCCTTAGTTAGTAATAAATGAGTTTTATTAAGAATAACTAAGGTATATAATTTAATTTTAAAAGTGGAATTAAAGATTTTCTTTATTTTATGATATTTAATTTAAAAGTATATACAAAATCTTACTAGTACAATAACTCAAAAAATATATTTATAAGAAGTTACAAGTCTAAAAAAAATGGAATTGAAACTCAATACTAAAATAGGTAATGTGTATTCAGTATTCTAAAAGTAAATATATTTTAATTCCATGATATGAATTGAATATTTTTAAAAGAAATATATTTTTGTGTCCTTCAATAGTATTTGGTTGAAATATACAATTAATTTAACTTTAGAATATTGATCTATAAAAATTGAATATTTTAAATTTGAAATTATAATTACTAAAAAAATTTAGCTCACTAAGATAACTTTTAAATATCAATACAAAGTTGAAACATAACTTATAATTTGAGAGAATTAGCAACACGAATACATTGTCTTCTTTTTGTCTTCATATTTATTGTTATTATTTGAGGCAAATTAATAAATTTAATAGATTTATTAATTTAAATATTTTTCATTATTCTACTAAATTTAACGTAATAATATATACTTAATTTTACTAGCATAATAACTTAGAAATATAAATACTTTAAAATTTTAAAATCTATTAAATTATAAAAAGAAATTAAAAATAAAAATAGTTGATATGTAACAAAAATGTATTTTAATTCCTTGGATAGTATTTAAATTTTTTATAAAAATTAATGTAATAGTATATACTAAATTTTACTTGCACAATAACTAAGAAATATAGATATATAAAATATTTAAATATAATAAAATACAAAAAAAAATATTTCACTTTCTTAGATAGTATATTGTTTTTATTTTGTAACTGAAGCATATATTTTAATTTTAATAACAAAATTAAATGTTTCACTCTATTTTTGATATTTAATTGCAAATTAAATTTATTAAAAAAATAAAAAATATATTTTTAAAGTTGTAAAAGTAAATATATTTTAATTCCCTAGATAGTATTTAGTTGAAATATACAATTAATTTAACTTTGGGATATAGGACATTGAAATAATTAAAATATATTTTTAAATTTAAAAGCTTGATTTTTAAAGGCGATTAAATAATTTTTATTTAGAATAAGTAAAGAATTTATTAATATTTAAAAAGTTGTAATTCTAACAAAAATGCAGCATAAATTAAGTACACAGATACATTATACGTATTGAATATTTTGAAAATAAACATCTTTTAATTCGTTAGATAGTATTTCATTGAAATTTGTAATTAATTTAACGTTATAGTATTGGTCTAAGAATACTAAAAGTATTTTAAATTATTTTAATTTAAAAGTATAACTTTTAAAGGTTTGTCTATATTTTATTAATTTAATTTAAACGTTCATACTAAATCTTACAAGCACAATAACTCAAAATTAGAAATATTTAAAAAATTAAAAACAATAAATAACTTGTGTTCGACGTTTGGAAAGTAAACTTATTTTAAATGATATTGTTAACTTGTTTCTATTTTGAATAAATAAAGTTAATTTTTGAAAGTGTAATTAAAGGTTTTCCTTACTTTACGATATTCAATTTAAAAATATATACTTAATTTTACTAGCACAATAACTCCAATAAAATTATTTAAAAGTTTTAAAACCTAAAAAAATGAAATCAATTAAATACAAAAATAAGAATATTTTTAAAGTATATGTATTTTTGTTCCTTTGATTCTAATAACAGTTCTTATTTATAGTAACTAAACAATATACAAATATTCTAAAATTCTAAAATCTAATAAAAAGGCAATTCTTTGTATATTTATATTATTGTAATAAAGCAAAATAATAGATTTAAATGATTTAATTATGGATATATTTTTCAATATTTTATGAAACATAATTTAAAAGTATATACTAAACCGTACTAGCACAATAACTCAAAAATAGAAAAATATTTTAAAAAATTTAAAATAAAAAAAATGCTATAAAAATAAAAAATACATAATATGAATTCAATATTTTAACACTAAACATATTTTAATTCCTTAGTTAGTAATAAACGGGTTTTATTAAGAATAACTAAGGTGTGTAATTTAATTTTAAAAGTGGAATTAAAGATTTTCTTTATTTTATGATATTTAATTTAAAAGTATATACAAAATCTTACTAGCACAAAAACTCAAAAAATATGTTTATAAGAAGTTACAAGTCTAAAAAAATTAGAATTTAAACTCAATACCGAAATAAGTAATGTGTATTCAGTTATTCTAAAAGTAAATATATTTTAATTCCATGATATGCCTTGAATATTTTTAAAAAGAAATATATTTTTGTGTCCTTCAATAGTATTCGATTGAAATATACAATTAATTTAACTTTAGAATATTGATATATAATAATTGAATATTTTAAATTTGAAAGTATAATTACTAAAAAAAATTAGCTCACTAAGATAACTTTTAAATATCAATACAAAGTTGAAACGTAACTTATAATTTGAGAGAATTAGCAACACGAATACATTGTCTTCTTTTATCTTCGTATTTATTGTTATTGTTTGAGGCAAATTAATAAATTTAACAGATTTACTAATTTAAATATTTTTCATTATTCTACTAAATTTAACGTAATAATATATACTTAATTTTACTAGCATAATAACTTAGAAATATAAATATTTAAATTTTTTAAAATCTATCAAATTATAAAAAGAAATTAAAAATAAAAAATAATTGATATGTAACAAAAATATGTTTTAATTCGTTGGATAGTATTTAAATTTTTTACAAAAATTAATGTAATTTATATATATTGAATTTTACTTGCACAATAACTCAAAAATATTGATATATAAAAATATTAAAATCTAATAAAATACAAACAAAAATAAATAAAATATATTTCACTTCCTTAGATAGTATTAAATTATTTTTATTTTGTAACTGAAGCATATATTTTTATTTTAATAACAAAATTAAATGTTTCTCTCTATTTTTGATATTTAATTACAAATTAAATTTATTAAAAATAAAAAAATATATTTTTAAAGTTGTAAAAGTAAATATATTTTAATTCCCTAGATAGTATTTAGTTAAAAATATACAATTAATTTAACTTTGGGATATAGGACATTGAAATAATTAAAATATATTTTTAAATTCAAAAGCTTGATTTTTAAAGGGCGATTAAATAGTTTTTATTTAGAATAACTAAAGAATTTATTAATACTTAAAAAGTTAAAAATCTAACAAAAATGCAGTATAAATTAAGTACACAGATACATTATACGTATTGAATATTTTGAAAATAAACATCTTTTAATTCGTTAGATAGTATTTCGTTGAAATTTGCAATTAATTTAACGTTATAATATTGTTCTAAGAAAACTAAAAGTATTTTAAATTATTTTAATTTCAAAAGTATAACTTTTAAAGATTTTTCTATATTTTATTAATTTTAATTTAAACGTTCATACTAAATCTTACAAGCACAATAACTCAAAATTAGAAATATTTAAAAAAACTAAAAACAATAAATAACTTGTGTTCGACGTTTGGAAAGTAAACTTATTTTAAATGATATTATTAACTTGTTTCTATTTTGAATAAATAAAGTTAATGTTGAAAGTGTAATTAAAGGTTTTCTTTACTTTACGATATTCAATTTAAAAATATATAGTTAATTTTACTAGCACAATAACTCCAATAAAAATATTTAAAAGTTTTAAAACCTAAAAAAATGAAATCAATTAAATACAAAAATAAGGAATATTTTTAAAGTACATGTATTTTTGTTCCTTTGATTCTAATAAATAGTTCTTATTTATAGTAACTAAACAATATACAAATATTCTAAAATTCTAAAATCTAATAAAAAGGCAATTCTTTGTATCTTTATATTATTGTAATAAAGCAAAACAATAGATTTAAACGATTTAATTATGGATATATTTTTCAATATTTTATGAAACATAATTTAAAAGTATATACTAAACCGTACTAGCACAATAACTCAAAAATAAAAAAAATTTTTAAAAAATTTAAAAATAAAAAAAACGCTATAAAAATAAAAAATACATAATATGAATTCAATATTTTAACACTAAACATATTTTAATTCCTTAGTTAGTAATAAACGGGTTTTATTAAGAATAACTAAGGTGTGTAATTTAATTTTAAAAGTGGAATTAAAGGTTTTCTTTACTTTATGATATTTAATTTAAAAGTATATACAAAATCTTACTAGCACAAAAACTCAAAAAATATGTTTATAAGAAGTTACAAGTCTAAAAAAATTAGAATTTAAACTCAATACCGAAATAAGTAATGTGTATTCAGTATTCTAAAAGTAAATATATTTAAATTCCATGATATGCCTTGAATATTTTTAAAAGAAATATATTTTTGTGTCCTTCAATAGTATTCGGTCGAAATATACAATTAATTTAACTTTAGAATATTGATATATAATAATTGAATATTTTAAATTTGAAAGTATAATTACTAAAAAAATTTAGCTCACTAAGATAACTTTTAAATATCAATACAAAGTTGAAACGTAACTTATAATTTGAGAGAATTAGCAACACGAATACATTGTCTTCTTTTTGTCTTCGTATTTATTGTTATTGTTTGAGGCAAATTAATAAATTTAACAGATTTATTAATTTAAATATTTTCATTATTCTACTAAATTTAACGTAATAATATATACTTAATTTTACTAGCATAATAACTTAGAAATATAAATATTTAAATTTTTAAAATCTATCAAATTATAAAAAGAAATTAAAAATAAAAATAATTGATATGTAACAAAAATATGTTTTAATTCGTTGGATAGTATTTAAATTTTTTACAAAAATTAATGTAATTGTATATATTGAATTTTACTTGCACAATAACTCAGAAATATAGATATATAAAAATATTAAAATCTAATAAAATACAAACAAAATAAATAAAATATATTTCACTTCCTTAGATAGTATTAAATTATTTTTTATTTTGTAACTGAAGCATATATTTTATTTTAATAACAAAATTAAATGTTTCTCTCTATTTTTGATATTTAATTACAAATTAAATTTATTAAAAAAATAAAAAATATATTTTTAAAGTTGTAAAAGTAAATATATTTTAATTCCCTAGATAGTATTTAGTTAAAAATATACAATTAATTTAACTTTGGGATATAGGACATTGAAATAATTAAAATATATTTTTAAATTCAAAAGCTTGATTTTTAAAGGGCGATTAAATAGTTTTTATTTAGAATAACTAAAGAATTTATTAATATTTAAAAAGTTAAAAAATCTAACAAAAATGCAGTATAAATTAAGTACACAGATACATTATACGTATTGAATATTTTGAAAATAAACATCTTTTAATTCGTTAGATAGTATTTCGTTGAAATTTGCAATTAATTTAACGTTATAATATTGTTCTAAGAAAACTAAAAGTATTTTAAATTATTTTAATTTCAAAAGTATAACTTTTAAAGATTTTTCTATATTTTATTAATTTTAATTTAAACGTTCATACTAAATCTTACAAGCACAATAACTCAAAATTAGAAATATTTAAAAAAACTAAAAACAATAAATAACTTGTGTTCGACGTTTGGAAAGTAAACTTATTTTAAATGATATTATTAACTTGTTTCTATTTTGAATAAATAAAGTTAATGTTGAAAGTGTAATTAAAGGTTTTCTTTACTTTACGTTATTCAATTTAAAAATATATACTTAATTTTACTAGCACAATAACTCCAAATAAAAATATTTAAAAGTTTTAAAACCTAAAAAATGAAATCAATTAAATACAAAAATAAGGAATATTTTAAAGTATATGTATTTTTGTTCCTTTGATTCTAATAAATAGTTCTTATTTATAGTAACTAAACAATATACAAATATTCTAAAATTCTAAAATCTAATAAAAAGGCAATTCTTTCTGTATCTTTATATTATTGTAATAAAGCAAAATAATAGATTTAAACGATTTAATTATGGATATATTTTTCAATATTTTATGAAACATAATTTAAAAGTATATACTAAACCGTACTAGCACAATAACTCAAAAATAAAAAAATATTTAAAAAATTTAAAATAAAAAAAAATGCTATAAAAATAAAAAATACATAATATGAATTCAATATTTTAACACTAAATATATTTTAATTCCTTAGTTAGTAATAAACGGGTTTTATTAAGAATAACTAAGGTGTGTAATTTAATTTTAAAAGTGGAATTAAAGGTTTTCTTTACTTTATGATATTTAATTTAAAAGTATATACAAAATCTTACTAGCACAAAAACTCAAAAAATATGTTTATAAGAAGTTACAAGTCTAAAAAAATTAGAATTTAAACTCAATACCGAAATAAGTAATGTGTATTCATTATTCTAAAAGTAAATATATTTTAATTCCATGATATGCCTTGAATATTTTTAAAAGAAATATATTTTTGTGTCCTTCAATAGTATTCGGTCGAAATATACAATTAATTTAACTTTAGAATATTGATATATAATAATTGAATATTTTAAATTTGAAAGTATAATTACTAAAAAAATTTAGCTCACTAAGATAACTTTTAAATATCAATACAAAGTTGAAACGTAACTTATAATTTGAGAGAATTAGCAACACGAATACATTGTCTTCTTTTTGTCTTCGTATTTATTGTTATTGTTTGAGGCAAATTAATAAATTTAACAGATTTATTAATTTAAATATTTTTCATTATTCTACTAAATTTAACGTAATAATATATACTTAATTTTACTAGCATAATAACTTAGAAATATAAATATTTAAATTTTTTAAAATCTATCAAATTATAAAAAGAAATTAAAAATAAAAATAATTGATATGTAACAAAAATATGTTTTAATTCGTTGGATAGTATTTAAATTTTTTACAAAAATTAATGTAATTGTATATATTGAATTTTACTTGCACAATAACTCAGAAATATAGATATATAAAAATATTAAAATCTAATAAAATACAAACAAAATAAATAAAATATATTTCACTTCCTTAGATAGTATTAAATTATTTTTATTTGGTAACTGAAGCATATATTTTATTTTAATAACAAAATTAAATGTTTCTCTCTATTTTTGATATTTAATTACAAATTAAATTTATTAAAAAATAAAAAAATATATATTTAAAGTTGTAAAAGTAAATATATTTTAATTCCCTAGATAGTATTTAGTTAAAAATATACAATTAATTTAACTTTGGGATATAGGACATTGAAATAATTAAAATATATTTTTAAATTCAAAAGCTTGATTTTTAAAGGGCGATTAAATAGTTTTTATTTAGAATAACTAAAGAATTTATTAATATTTAAAAAGTTAAAAATCTAACAAAAATGCAGTATAAATTAAGTACACAGATACATTATACGTATTGAATATTTTGAAAATAAACATCTTTTAATTCGTTAGATAGTATTTCGTTGAAATTTGCAATTAATTTAACGTTATAATATTGTTCTAAGAAAACTAAAAGTTTTTAAATTATTTTAATTTCAAAAGTATAACTTTTAAAGATTTTTCTATATTTTATTAATTTTAATTTAAACGTTCATACTAAATCTTACAAGCACAATAACTCAAAATTAGAAATATTTAAAAAAACTAAAAACAATAAATAACTTGTGTTCGACGTTTGGAAAGTAAACTTATTTTAAATGATATTATTAACTTGTTTCTATTTTGAATAAATAAAGTTAATGTTGAAAGTGTAATTAAAGGTTTTCTTTACTTTACGATATTCAATTTAAAATATATACTTAATTTTACTAGCACAATAACTCCAATAAAAATATTTAAAAGTTTTAAAACCTAAAAAAATGAAATCAATTAAATACAAAAATAAGGAATATTTTTAAAGTATATGTATTTTTGTTCCTTTGATTCTAATAAATAGTTCTTATTTATAGTAACTAAACAATATACAAATATTCTAAAATTCTAAAATCTAATAAAAAGGCAATTCTTTGTATCTTTATATTATTGTAATAAAGCAAAATAATAGATTTAAACGATTTAATTATGGATATATTTTTCAATATTTTATGAAACATAATTTAAAAGTATATACTAAACCGTACTAGCACAATAACTCAAAAATAAAAAAATATTTAAAAAATTTAAAAAAAAATGCTATAAAAATAAAAAATACATAATATGAATTCAATATTTTAACACTAAATATATTTTAATTCCTTAGTTAGTAATAAACGGGTTTTATTAAGAATAACTAAGGTGTGTAATTTAATTTTAAAAGTGGAATTAAAGGTTTTCTTTACTTTATGATATTTAATTTAAAAGTATATACAAAATCTTACTAGCACAAAAACTCAAAAAATATGTTTATAAGAAGTTACAAGTCTAAAAAAATTAGAATTTAAACTCAATACCGAAATAAGTAATGTGTATTCATTATTCTAAAAGTAAATATATTTTAATTCCATGATATGCCTTGAATATTTTTAAAAGAAATATATTTTTGTGTCCTTCAATAGTATTCGGTCGAAATATACAATTAATTTAACTTTAGAATATTGATATATAATAATTGAATATTTTAAATTTGAAAGTATAATTACTAAAAAATTTCTCACTAAGATAACTTTTAAATATCAATACAAAGTTGAAACGTAACTTATAATTTGAGAGAATTAGCAACACGAATACATTGTCTTCTTTTTGTCTTCGTATTTATTGTTATTGTTTGAGGCAAATTAATAAATTTAACAGATTTATTAATTTAAATATTTTTCATTATTCTACTAAATTTAACGTAATAATATATACTTAATTTTACTAGCATAATAACTTAGAAATATAAATATTTAAAATTTTTAAAATCTATCAAATTATAAAAAGAAATTAAAAATAAAAATAATTGATATGTAACAAAAATATGTTTTAATTCGTTGGATAGTATTTAAATTTTTTACAAAATTAATTAATGTAATTGTATATATTGAATTTTACTTGCACAATAACTCAGAAATATAGATATATAAAAATATTAAAATCTAATAAAATACAAACAAAAATAAATAAAATATATTTCACTTCCTTAGATAGTATTAAATTATTTTTTATTTTGTAACTGAAGCATATATTTTAATTTTAATAACAAAATTAAATGTTTCTCTCTATTTTTGATATTTAATTACAAATTAAATTTATTAAAAAAATAAAAAATATATTTTTAAAGTTGTAAAAGTAAATATATTTTAATTCCCTAGATAGTATTTAGTTAAAAATATACAATTAATTTAACTTTGGGATATAGGACATTGAAATAATTAAAATATATTTTTAAATTCAAAAGCTTGATTTTTAAAGGGCGATTAAATAGTTTTTATTTAGAATAACTAAAGAATTTATTAATATTTAAAAAGTTAAAAATCTAACAAAAATGCAGTATAAATTAAGTACACAGATACATTATACGTATTGAATATTTGAAAATAAACATCTTTTAATTCGTTAGATAGTATTTCGTTGAAATTTGCAATTAATTTAACGTTATAATATTGTTCAAAGAAAACTAAAAGTATTTTAAATTATTTTAATTTCAAAAGTATAACTTTTAAAGATTTTTCTATATTTTATTAATTTTAATTTAAACGTTCATACTAAATCTTACAAGCACAATAACTCAAAATTAGAAATATTTAAAAAAACTAAAAACAATAAATAACTTGTGTTCGACGTTTGGAAAGTAAACTTATTTTAAATGATATTATTAACTTGTTTCTATTTTGAATAAATAAAGTTAATGTTGAAAGTGTAATTAAAGGTTTTCTTTACTTTACGATATTCAATTTAAAAATATATAGTTAATTTTACTAGCACAATAACTCCAGATAAAAATATTTAAAAGTTTTAAAACCTAAAAAAATGAAATCAATTAAATACAAAAATAAGGAATATTTTTAAAGTATATGTATTTTTGTTCCTTTGATTCTAATAAATAGTTCTTATTTATAGTAACTAAACAATATACAAAAATTCTAAAATTCTAAAATCTAATAAAAAGGCAATTCTTTGTATCTTTATATTATTGTAATAAAGCAAAATAATAGATTTAAAATGATTTAATTATGGATATATTTTTCAATATTTTATGAAACATAATTTAAAAGTATATACTAAACCGTACTAGCACAATAACTCAAAAATAAAAAAATATTTAAAAAATTTAAAATAAAAAAAACGCTATAAAAATAAAAAATACATAATATGAATTCAATATTTTAACACTAAACATATTTTAATTCCTTAGTTAGTAATAAACGGGTTTTATTAAGAATAACTAAGGTGTGTAATTTAATTTTAAAAGTGGAATTAAAGGTTTTCTTTACTTTATGATATTTAATTTAAAAGTATATACAAAATCTTACTAGCACAAAAACTCAAAAAATATTTTTATAAGAAGTTACAAGTCTAAAAAAATTAGAATTTAAACTCAATACCGAAATAAGTAATGTGTATTCATTATTCTAAAAGTAAATATATTTTAATTCCATGATATGCCTTGGATATTTTTAAAAGAAATATATTTTTGTGTCCTTCAATAGTATTCGGTCGAAATATACAATTAATTTAACTTTAGAATATTGATATATAATAATTGAATATTTTAAATTTGAAAGTATAATTACTAAAAAAATTTAGCTCACTAAGATAACTTTTAAATATCAATACAAAGTTGAAACGTAACTTATAATTTGAGAGAATTAGCAACACGAATACATTGTCTTCTTTTTGTCTTCGTATTTATTGTTATTGTTTGAGGCAAATTAATAAATTTAACAGATTTATTAATTTAAATATTTTTCATTATTCTACTAAATTTAACGTAATAATATATACTTAATTTTACTAGCATAATAACTTAGAAATATAAATATTTAAAATTTTTAAAATCTATCAAAATATAAAAAGAAATTAAAAATAAAAATAATTGATATGTAACAAAAATATGTTTTGATTCGTTGGATAGTATTTAAATTTTTTACAAAAATTAATGTAATTGTATATATTGAATTTTACTTGCACAATAACTCAGAAATATAGATATATAAAAATATTAAAATCTAATAAAATACAAACAAAAATAAATAAAATATATTTCACTTCCTTAGATAGTATTAAATTATTTTTTTATTTTGTAACTGAAGCATATATTTTTATTTTAATAACAAAATTAAATGTTTCTCTCTATTTTTGATATTTAATTACAAATTAAATTTATTAAAAAAATAAAAAATATATTTTTAAAGTTGTAAAAGTAAATATATTTTAATTCCCTAGATAGTATTTAGTTAAAAATATACAATTAATTTAACTTTGGGATATAGGACATTGAAATAATTAAAATATATTTTTAAATTCAAAAGCTTGATTTTTAAAGGGCGATTAAATAGTTTTTATTAAGAATAACTAAAGAATTTATTAATATTTAAAAAGTTAAAAATCTAACAAAAATGCAGTATAAATTAAGTACACAGATACATTATACGTATTGAATATTTTGAAAATAAACATCTTTTAATTCGTTAGATAGTATTTCGTTGAAATTTGCAATTAATTTAACGTTATAATATTGTTCTAAGAAAACTAAAAGTATTTTAAATTATTTTAATTTCAAAAGTATAACTTTTAAAGATTTTTCTATATTTTATTAATTTTAATTTAAACGTTCATACTAAATCTTACAAGCACAATAACTCAAAATTAGAAATATTTAAAAAAACTAAAAACAATAAATAACTTGTGTTCGACGTTTGGAAAGTAAACTTATTTTAAATGATATTATTAACTTGTTTCTATTTTGAATAAATAAAGTTAATGTTGAAAGTGTAATTAAAGGTTTTCTTTACTTTACGATATTCAATTTAAAAATATATAGTTAATTTTACTAGCACAATAACTCCAGATAAAAATATTTAAAAGTTTTAAAACCTAAAAAAATGAAATCAATTAAATACAAAAATAAGGAATATTTTTAAAGTATATGTATTTTTGTTCCTTTGATTCTAATAAATAGTTCTTATTTATAGTAACTAAACAATATACAAAAATTCTAAAATTCTAAAATCTAATAAAAAGGCAATTCTTTCTATCTTTATATTATTGTAATAAAGCAAAATAATAGATTTAAACGATTTAATTATGGATATATTTTTCAATATTTTATGAAACATAATTTAAAAGTATATACTAAACCGTACTAGCACAATAACTCAAAAATAAAAAAATATTTAAAAAATTAAAATAAAAAAAACATTATAAAAATAAAAAATACATAATATGAATTCAATATTTTAACACTAAACATATTTTAATTCCTTAGTTAGTAATAAACGGGTTTTATTAAGAATAACTAAGGTGTGTAATTTAATTTTAAAAGTGGAATTAAAGGTTTTCTTTACTTTATGATATTTAATTTAAAAGTATATACAAAATCTTACTAGCACAAAAACTCAAAAAATATGTTTATAAGAAGTTACAAGTCTAAAAAAATTAGAATTTAAACTCAATACCGAAATAAGTAATGTGTATTCATTATTCTAAAAGTAAATATATTTTAATTCCATGATATGCCTTGGATATTTTTAAAAGAAATATATTTTTGTGTCCTTCAATAGTATTCGGTCGAAATATACAATTAATTTAACTTTAGAATATTGATATATAATAATTGAATATTTTTAAATTTGAAAGTATAATTACTAAAAAAATTAGCTCACTAAGATAACTTTTAAATATCAATACAAAGTTGAAACGTAACTTATAATTTGAGAGAATTAGCAACACGAATACATTGTCTTCTTTTTGTCTTCGTATTTATTGTTATTGTTTGAGGCAAATTAATAAATTTAACAGATTTATTAATTTAAATATTTTTCATTATTCTACTAAATTTAACGTAATAATATATACTTAATTTTACTAGCATAATAACTTAGAAATATAAATATTTAAAATTTTTAAAATCTATCAAATTATAAAAAGAAATTAAAAATAAAAATAATTGATATGTAACAAAAATATGTTTTGATTCGTTGGATAGTATTTAAATTTTTTACAAAAATTAATGTAATTGTATATATTGAATTTTACTTGCACAATAACTCAGAAATATAGATATATAAAAATATTAAAATCTAATAAAATACAAACAAAAATAAATAAAATATATTTCACTTCCTTAGATAGTATTAAATTATTTTTATTTTGTAACTGAAGCATATATTTTAATTTTAATAACAAAATTAAATGTTTCTCTCTATTTTTGATATTTAATTACAAATTAAATTTATTAAAAAAATAAAAAATATATTTTTAAAGTTGTAAAAGTAAATATATTTTAATTCCCTAGATAGTATTTAGTTAAAAATATACAATTAATTTAACTTTGGGATATAGGACATTGAAATAATTAAAATATATTTTTAAATTCAAAAGCTTGATTTTTAAAGGGCGATTAAATAGTTTTTAAGAATAACTAAAGAATTTATTAATATTTAAAAAGTTAAAAATCTAACAAAAATGCAGTATAAATTAAGTACACAGATACATTATACGTATTGAATATTTTGAAAATAAACATCTTTTAATTCGTTAGATAGTATTTCGTTGAAATTTGCAATTAATTTAACGTTATAATATTGTTCTAAGAAAACTAAAAGTATTTTAAATTATTTTAATTTCAAAAGTATAACTTTTAAAGATTTTTCTATATTTATTAATTTAATTTAAACGTTCATACTAAATCTTACAAGCACAATAACTCAAAATTAGAAATATTTAAAAAAACTAAAAACAATAAATAACTTGTGTTCGACGTTTGGAAAGTAAACTTATTTTAAATGATATTATTAACTTGTTTCTATTTTGAATAAATAAAGTTAATGTTGAAAGTGTAATTAAAGGTTTTCTTTACTTTACGATATTCAATTTAAAAATATATAGTTAATTTTACTAGCACAATAACTCCAGATAAAAATATTTAAAAGTTTTAAAACCTAAAAAAATGAAATCAATTAAATACAAAAATAAGGAATATTTTTAAAGTATATGTATTTTTGTTCCTTTGATTCTAATAAATAGTTCTTATTTATAGTAACTAAACAATATACAAAAATTCTAAAATTCTAAAATCTAATAAAAAGGCAATTCTTTCTATCTTTATATTATTGTAATAAAGCAAAATAATAGATTTAAACGATTTAATTATGGATATATTTTTCAATATTTTATGAAACATAATTTAAAAGTATATACTAAACCGTACTAGCACAATAACTCAAAAATAAAAAATATTTAAAAAATTTAAAATAAAAAAAACGGTATAAAAAATAAAATACATAATATGAATTCAATATTTTAACACTAAACATATTTTAATTCCTTAGTTAGTAATAAACGGGTTTTATTAAGAATAACTAAGGTGTGTAATTTAATTTTAAAAGTGGAATTAAAGGTTTTCTTTACTTTATGATATTTAATTTAAAAGTATATACAAAATCTTACTAGCACAAAAACTCAAAAAATATGTTTATAAGAAGTTACAAGTCTAAAAAATTAGAATTTAAACTCAATACCGAAATAAGTAATGTGTATTCATTATTCTAAAAGTAAATATATTTTAATTCCATGATATGCCTTGGATATTTTTAAAAGAAATATATTTTTGTGTCCTTCAATAGTATTCGGTCGAAATATACAATTAATTTAACTTTAGAATATTGATATATAATAATTGAATATTTTAAATTTGAAAGTATAATTACTAAAAAAATTTAGCTCACTAAGATAACTTTTAAATATCAATACAAAGTTGAAACGTAACTTATAATTTGAGAGAATTAGCAACACGAATACATTGTCTTCTTTTTGTCTTCGTATTTATTGTTATTGTTTGAGGCAAATTAATAAATTTAACAGATTTATTAATTTAAATATTTTTCATTATTCTACTAAATTTAACGTAATAATATATACTTAATTTTACTAGCATAATAACTTAGAAATATAAATATTTAAAATTTTTAAAATCTATCAAATTATAAAAAGAAATTAAATATAAAAATAATTGATATGTAACAAAAATATGTTTTAATTCGTTGGATAGTATTTAAATTTTTTACAAAAATTAATGTAATTGTATATATTGAATTTTACTTGCACAATAACTCAGAATATAGATATATAAAATATAAAATCTAATAAAATACAAACAAAAATAAATAAAATATATTTCACTTCCTTAGATAGTATTAAATTATTTTTTATTTTGTAACTGAAGCATATATTTTTATTTTAATAACAAAATTAAATGTTTCTCTCTATTTTTGATATTTAATTACAAATTAAATTTATTAAAAAAATAAAAATATATTTTTAAAGTTGTAAAAGTAAATATATTTTAATTCCGTAGATAGTATTTAGTTAAAAATATACAATTAATTTAACTTTGGGATATAGGACATTGAAATAATTAAAATATATTTTTAAATTCAAAAGCTTGATTTTTAAAGGGCGATTAAATAGTTTTTATTAAGAATAACTAAAGAATTTATTAATATTTAAAAAGTTAAAATCTAACAAAAATGCAGTATAAATTAAGTATACAGATACATTATACAGTTGAGTTTAATTATTTTGGACCAAGGCCCATTGGGTATGGGCTTGTAGGAAACCCATGAGAAATTTATTTAAGTATTAAATTCCAAGATTAACTAAGAGATTAAGTCTTGGATTAGAATTAAAGACTTATCATAAGTCTTTAACTTGGAATCAAAGTTTTACCTTATGTCTTTAATTTAAATTAATGACTTGGTATATTTATCTAAGTAAGACTTGAAAATGGGATGGAAGACTTATCTTTAAGAACCCAAGAGGGTCTTGGATTATTACCACGTGATGGACTTTTGGAGAGCTATAAATGCTCCCAATGCTGGCCGAAAATTGCAATATCCATCTTGCAAAAATTGGCCACTCTCTTTTTCTCCAAAATAAAAAATAATTTTCTACTTTTCCTAGTTCCTTTGATCAATTATTCTTTCACCTTGTTGAATTAAGAGTTGATCAATTACCCTATTAGTAAATAACGATTACATTTGTTCCAATCCCATAAACACAATCTTAGATAGGAATTATCGGTTGAAGACTACTAGCATAGTCTAAATCGCGAGTAGGATCCGAGGTGTGGATATGGCTTAGAGGATTAACACCTGGGGATCTTGGTGGATCCAACCAGCCACAGGGTTTGTAGATTAATGAAGTTTGAAAAGGTTTTAGAGTGTTCTTCGTTAATTCAATTCAGGTATAAATTGTTTATCCCTCAAATTTATTTAAGGTATCAATTGTATTTCAATTATGCATAATCGATCAAATCACAATGAACCTAGGACAACCATATTTGCATTTGATGAAAATAACAAGAAATGAACCCTTGGGATTCAAGAAAAAAAAGAAAAAAGAAGAAGAAGAATTGAAGAAAAAGTGAAAAAAAGAGAAGAAAAGAAAAGTATGAATCCCAAAGGAAAAAGGAAGAGAATTGGAGAAGAGAAAAAAAAAAGAGAAGAGTGAGATTTTATGTGCAATGCTTTATGCTCTCTTACGTTGTTTATCTTTACCCTTTCTTTGTAAGCCAATGCTTAGGCCTTAAATTACAAGCTTATTGAAGTCCTTTTGATCTAAGTTTGCAGTGTCTACAATAGTGGAGAAGTATGAAAAGCAAATCTATAGAACACCTAGAAATCCTTTGCTTAGATCATGAGAGTCCTTGGTTGTAGAATTCCTACTAAGAATGCATGCATGAAGCTTGAAATTAACACTACACACATGTTCGGAATTCGTGACTTGATTGATGAAGCACGAGTTTTATAGTGTTACTTTATTAGCTTTGCGGCAAACCTTTAAACTTGTATGCAATATGCATTGTTGAGACAATATATTGGTTGATCAAGTTGAGTTTTTCAAGACTGAATTATGAGCTTATGTCTCATTGATGTTTTTGCTAGAGAACGAGCAAATGATAAGTTTGGGGATAGTTGATAAGGTCATAATTTGGCACATTCTCAATATTCTCAAAAGCACAAATTCATATGTTTTATCTCAAAATTGATGAAATTGTGCCTTATCTTGTGATATTTGTTGTGTAGATTCAAGAATTGAAAAAATAGAGTTGAAAGATGGGAATCTGGTTAAAAAGTCAGCAGAAACTTCCAGATATGGAAGTTTTTGTATATCTGGCTTAACTTTAGTAAAACAATTGATATTAAGTTGATTCAAGAACATAGGGAAAGCTAACAAAAAGGACTACAATTTTTATGAAGATACCAAAAGCCAACTCATACCAGAAAGAGTAAAACATTAGTTGAAAAAGGATTAATAGTGCAGTAACTCGCACCGTAACGCCAAACAGGGAGCATCGAAGAAAATTGGTGATCAAAGGTAAATTTTGGAATCTTTTATGATACATACACATAGATACACCTACACATCACTACCCATGTAATGCTCTTGATAGTTACATTATACAACACACTTTACATCATTCTTAGAAATTTACACACACTACACACGACAATCCACACACATTTTTCTCTCCATTAAAATGCCCATTCTTCCTTACAACTCCATAAACTTCATCTATTAACCCATTACCCATTCACCAAGGAGGATTGAGGATTGAAGTTAGTACAATGAGGAGCTTCAATTGGGCTTGAAGATTATTCAAGAAAAAGTTGAAGATCCTGTCAAGGGTTATAAGTTTTTTTTCTTGAATTTTATTGTAGTTTGAGGATTATGTGTAGAATATGATGTTGAGAAATAAGGGATTTACATTTTAATTCAATATGAGATAATTATTTTTTTGTCAAGGCTTGGAAAGCCATCCTTATGAAATTATGAATTGATGCTTATTTTATGATTGGAATATTATTTTTATTATGATGAGCATATACTATGTGTTTAATGCTTATTGAGACTTGACCAATTTTATGTTGATGCTAATTGTTACAATTAAGACTGAGAGGTGAGGTTGTGGCAATGGATCGAGTAGAATATGCCACAGACCGACCCCTATAAAGATAGTGGAATAGGTACGTATAGTAGTTATAGGTGTGAAAATTGAAAGCTAGTGGAATTCACAAAGTTCAAGGCACTCTTAGTGGGATGGCCCATGCTAGAGATGGCGTACTAGGGGTAGATTTGGTCTGACTCGAGAGAGAGCACCAATACATTAGAAAGATCCACCGTCACACAACCTACATCATTACTATATAGGGGATTATAATGAGCAACATGACACTTTTTTCTCCAACACGTACAATCAATGATGCAAAGCTCACCTGAACTTTTCATGGGAAAATGATCATAATGTGACATGGTTGAACCCACTTATCTACCTCAAGAAAAAGAGTCAAATCTGAAAGAATTATTGACTCAATTCATTGGGAATACTAAATCTACTTATCCACCTCAAGAAGAGCTAAATTTGGAACAAATACTGACTCAATTCATGATGAATACTAAGTTAGACTCTAAAATGCATAAATATCACATCAAAGATTAGAAGTCCAACTTAATGAGCTAGTGCACTTGTAATGCCCAATTATCTCCTACATAGCCAATAATAAGCATCTTGCATAAATATGCATCTAATCAATGTGCATTATCAAATTATAGCATACAAATAGCATGATTGCATGAACATGAATAATTGTTATTATATGCTGCAGTTATGCTTTAATATGCATTAGTCATGAAATATGAGATCAAACTTTTGTTTCTTGATTTATCATATTCCTTAAGTACCTTTTTGTAGTGAAAAGCTTGGTATCTTGCTTAAGGAAGATTGATGTGTTGAATGGCCATAAAATGAATTATTCGTATTGCTCCATACTTGTTACATTCTAAAGTGATTATTTGCCTAAATATTTGCTTTAAATATGTTATATTTGGCAAAGAACCAAAAATATGCAAAATGGTGCAATTTGATTGATTGGTTGACTAGGTTGCATGAAATCATTCTAAACTACATTGCACTTGATTATAAAACCAAAGCATCAATTTTGTCATCTCCCTAGCCCATAAACGTGGCTTTTGGCATGAGAAGACACTAAGCATGATGCAACCAATTATTATCCTCAACTTGCCTCTCTTTGAAATGTCAAACAAGTCATTTTTAGCCATGTTTTCTTGTGGAAGCTCCTAAAAAATGACTCTGATACCCGAGCCTCTTACTACTCACATGGCCAAATATGATTCATGCATTATGTGTTAATTTTATATGTTATTTGCATTTCTATTGACATTGCATAATTTATTTCATTTTATACGATATTCTTGAATATTAAACTAAATTGTGAAGTTCTTGCATGGTATTAGTTATTGAATTTTCTAATCTAAGTAGTTGATTTTATATTGAAATAAGAAGAAAATGAGGTGGATCAATATTAGATATAGATGGGATATATAGGTTATAATTTTGGAAGTGTTAAAAGTGTTACTAGTAAGCTTATACGGTTTAACATACTTGGGATATTAGACATGATATAATGTGATTTAAGTGTCCTATTACAAGGCCCATTTATGCATATGATTTTAGAAATGCAAACTTAATATTTCGTTAAGAATCGGATGTGAATCAGTTTGGAGATCGAATGAACAGACATAGGAAATAACTATGGAATGAATGGTGACTAAGATAGGTTGCAACCAAATAAAAATAGGTGAGACACACAAGATTAGGGCTGCAAGATAAGGGAGAAAATCAGATTTTGCTATTTACTTGCCACCTCATGCTTTCTTATTAAGCTTAAGCTAACATCTCAAGCTAACACCTCAAACCCTTCACCCTTAAGCAACGACCAGACCCTCATTTCAGCCATTTTCATCTTCCAAACACACACCTTAAGGTCTCCAAGTGATCCAAATTGATTCCAAGTTGAAATAAAAGCAAGAAAAGCAAAGGAGAAGTTATTACCATCAAGTTAACCTCAAAATCTGCATAGGTAACACTTATCTATGGTTTTGCCTTTGATTTTCAGATTATTATGAATGGTTTTATTGTTTATTAAGCTTTCAATATCTCTTATAAAAGTGTTAGGAAGTTTTTAGTTAGACTTTGGTGCACAAAGAAAGGGTTTTTGATGACAAACACTTAATACGAAATACTTGTGGCAGAAACTGTCATCTTACTGTTTTCTTGTGTTTTAGGCTTCAAAAGTGTATGGTATGTTGAATAAAACCTATAATTATTACCATTTACATAACCATATATTAGTTAAGAGTGTTGGAATGAATTTTTATCAGTTGGAAATTGAAATAGAGAATGATATTGGAGAAACACTCAAACTGCCAAAATAGCAAAATCTGTTTTGGTGTGCTGTGAAAGAGACTGAATTAGGGGAGCTAAATCCATTATTTTTGGTAATATTATGACCTGGTTGTCTCCTTATATATGTTATCTAAGTATTGTGAAAATGTTGGAGTCATTGAATATATTTAATGGTGCCAAAACCATTAATGTCATGAAGTGTGCAAAACTGTCACGGTAGGAAACAATCTGTTTCAGTATGTCGTGAAGAGAGCTGAACTTGGAAAGCTATATCCGTGATTTTTAGAAATTATATGATATGGTTACATTTATATACATGTTATCTAAGTGTGGTAAAAATTTGGGAGTGATTGGATATGCTTAGGGATGTTGAAATTATCATGCAACTAAATTTGACAGCAAGAAAACATGAAAATGTAAATCTGCCACATTTGATCACTTAGCATGTTTCAACCTAGACATGTTGCTATTGAGTGTTAACAATTAGGCACATGCTATTAGAGTTATAATACTTAAATTACATGATGTTTGCATGCATTTAAGATGAGAAATTGAGGTATTTGTGGGGCTATATTGGGTTCTAGTTTGTGAAAGCTTGATTGTTAGCTTATAGCTTGGTGTTTAAGGTCTAGTATGAGATTTTGTGCTTTCAACTTGCCAAATTGGGAATGGTGCTTGATGTTGGGTAATATTACAGGCTATTTTACATCTAAGGTTGGAGAGGAATACTAAACAAATTTAGACTAAGCCACCAATCAAGTGAAAGGTAAGTATAGATTCATTTGCAACCACAATGCATAGACATAGTATATGTGTGAATTATATGTAATATCATAAATCATATGTGCATAGTAGAGGGCTCTCCATTGAGCATACATACATGGGCATTGTCATTAGCACGTGCATGCATCATATACTAGCATTGTGATAAATCTTGCATTGCACGGCATGATTCAGAGAAAGAAAAATGTTTTGTTGACCACTACTAGTGCACCGAAGCATGCATGGATTTGCATGGTGTTATGCATGGATTTGCAGGTTTGCGTGCATGGATTTGCATGCGTATGAGTATGTATGGATTTACATGCTTATATGATTATTGGTCATTGGATTATGGCGGTATACAGAGCTCTTTTTCGGTGCATGGGATAGTAGCGTTGGTCAGGGGCCCAAGAAAGAAATGATTTTGAGAGAAATATTTTGATGCATAAAATTGCATTGTGAGCATAGCATTTTGAGTTGCATGACTTGATATTGTGGATTATTCTTTGACATGCATAATATTTACTTGCTGAGCATTAGCTCATATAGTTTATGCATTGTAGGTGAGTACGACGATACCTGAAGCATCTTTTATTGGCTGGGCGGAGGTTGGAGCTCCTGCAGGTATCTGAGAGAGTGTGTACATGGATGACGACCTGTTGGGCTATTTTGTTGGCTTGTTATATTTTGAGTCTGTTGTATTATATTTTTAAACTGGTACTATATTTCACTTTTAAAACTTTACTGTAAATAAGTATGTAAATATTGGGTCGTTGTGGGTGTTGTGCTTTTATATAAATACCGATCCTGCTATATACATGACATGTGTTATAAAGTATTTTAAATAGGGTTGTGCATGTAAGAAGTGATTTATATTTTCTTAAAGTGTTACAAAAAAAAATATTCCATGCATGCACACAGGTTCTATCATGTTAAATTATAATATATATCTAGTTGTGTAGTAATGGGGGTGTTACAATGACCAGCCTTTTTCTCCAAAGTTTCTCCCAAATTTCTACACTCTCTTACTCATAAAAATTAAATTTAATCTATAGGAATCCATAGAACACAAAATAGAACAAGTTTTCACCCTTTCAAGCTTGAAAACCATTAATTTTTTAGTTTAATTCCAATCTAATCAAGGTATATTTTTTTTCAATGTTTCTTATGATGAATTTATGGTATATTGGATGGTTACATATTTTAGTATCTTTTTGTATGATTGAAAACTTAATTGGGTTAAACTTGAAGCCAAAACCAAGCTAGTTAAGCTAGTTTCTAACAAAATTGATAGTCTTGTGAAATATGCTTAATTTACTTATTTCTATTAATCTTGTAATGCTTATATTGTGTTTGGAAATTCCTATGAATGATTGAAAACAATAGCAATTAGTTTGCTTAATTGAAGGTTATAATCAGTTTAAGTTAGAATCGAGTTTACGTCATGTTAATTTGAATTGTGTGCATATCTTAGGAGCTGCCCTAATAATTATATTTGAACTATTAGTTATTTAATGGCTGCCCTAATGTTTAATGTCTTGAATTATTAGTAAAATATGGAGTATGCATTGTTTTTAAGGTTATGTAATTGATATGGAATTATTTACAAAAGATTGAAAAGTGTATATGATTTTAACTAGAATATACTAAATGATTTATAAAAAGGATATTAAATGGTACAAGATTTGATTATGTTAGGCCTTTAACACATCCTATCTTCCAAAGAGATTGACCTTTTCACTTAGCACAAAGTGGACTTGAGGTAAGTTGAAAGTTTCATTTGCTGTATCACAAGAATCATATAATGTTGTTCATGTTTTAATTTGATTGTCATTATTTGTCAAATGATGTAATGTTTGATGCATTTATGGTTTATAAAGCATGATACTATTAAGAATATAATAAGATCTTTTGAAAAAGAAGTATGGTACTTGATTGATGGTCGGGTAGACAAGGGACGCGGGAGAGACCGGCGGACCCAACAAATGGTGGCAAATACTTGAGGTTGAAAAACTAGTATAGAAAAGTCACAATGAATGAGATAGAATACGGCTAATACTTGAGGTTGAAAGACCAAGTATGGAAACCCCATATTATTTCTCTTATTGGTCAATCATTATGAATAGGTTACAAAAACTACGGTCTATCGCTATTAGTTAGGTACTGCACTTCAAGGGCCCTAAAGAATGATATATGAATAAAAGTTAATAAATAGAATAATGCATTTAATGATTTATGAGATGTGCATATATGTTATTTGTTATTGCATCAGTTTTACCTTACTGAGCCTTTAGCTCATTAGATTCATGTAATGCAGGCAGAAATGTACAGCTTTAGAGGTTGACTGAGTATTTAGAGCGGCCGGATGGAGATTTGTTCATATACCATGCTTCAAGCTGTTTTGTTTTTAAATAAGCCGCTCTGTTATGGTTTTGTAAATAGATGTACTCAATTTTGAATTATGTATATGGTATGTTTAAAACAAAATGAAATAACAAATGAATTCATGTTCTTTGTCTTATAGCCAAAAAATGGATCTTTATTAAAACCATAACTCTAGTATTGATGAAAAGTTAATATTTCTTGACTTAACTATATTAGCTTGTTTAGGTTCTGTAGTTAGGTTAAGGGGTGTTATAATTTATGATATCAGAGTGGAGGTTTAGTCGTTCTTGTAGATTGAAGAAGGCATATGAACACATCCTGGCTGGGAAACTCATTGAACTACTTGTTTATTTGCCTTTATGTTTATTTGATTATATTTCATTTCATGTTATTATCATGATTATGCATTTATTATTGGCTAATGAATGGAATGAGATTGGACAATGCATATCAGATACAATAACTGCTAGATATGCAACAAAGAAACTAAGAATAAAATCAGTAACTTCCTCCACCACAAGCTCGACAAGATAATTCACAGGCTATATATGAGAAGTTTAGAAAGATAGAACCTGTTGATTTTAGTGGTAGGTCTGATCCTATTGTTGCAGATGAATGGATTAAATCATTGGATACTATCTTTGACTACATGCGAATTGATGATGCTGAGAACATACTCTGTGCAATTTTCTTGTTGAAGAAGGATGTTAGAACCTGATGGGATATAGCTAAACTTGTGTTGAATATGGAAGAGCTAACTTAGGAGAGGTTTAAAACAATCTTTTATGATAAGTATTTCACCAGAGATGCTAGGTCACTTAAAGTAAAAGAATTTTTGGAGTTAAAACAAGGAGGGATGTTTGTATGTAATTATGTGAGAAAATTATAGGGTTGCAAGTACATGCCATACATCACCAGAGACAACAATGAAAAGATGGATCATTTCTTGAGGGACCTTAATCCTGAAATTAAAAGAGATGTGAGAATGTCTTCAGTAATAGTGTTCAGGGAACTGGTGGACAAGGCTTTGATGGCTGACTTAGATGAGAAAGAGATTGAAAAATTTCATCAACAAAAGAAGCAAGTATTCACTCCCAAAAATTTGAATTAGTGGAAAAAAAAGAGCAAAAATCGAACCAAGGGAATGAAAAATGTCCTAGAGTTAGGTAGACTTCTACTACAGTTGAAAGGCCTAAATGTGCTAAGTGTGGGAAGAATCATTTTGGGGAATGCTATAGTAGTACTAATCGTTGATTTAAGTGTAAAAAGCCTGGACATATAGCAAAGGATTGTCCAACAGTATAGGGGAAAGTTCAGGGGAGAGTATATGCAATCACACAAGAATAAGCTGATGCAGATGCTTCTATAGTCATATGTACTATTTTAATTTCTGGGATACCTGTAATTGTATTGATAGATTCTAGATCTACGCATTTATTTGCATCATGTACATTTGTGAGAAAATTTGGCATTACACCAGATTTATTAAAAGTAAGGTATAGTGTGACTGTTTCATCCAGGGAATAAATGGATTCCAATCAAATGTTAAGGGCTTGTTCTATTCAGATTAGTGATAGGACCTCTATGCAGATCTCGTTGTTTTACTAATGCCAAATTTTGAGGTTATTCTGGGTATGGATTGGCTTACCAAATATCATGCAACAATTGATAGTAACAAGAAGATTATGATTTTTCAACCACTTGGGGAAGACCAATTTATGTTTAATGGTACCTCATTCTTACCATCTTTACCAATTATAACTGATTTGAAAGCTCAAAAGATGTTGAATAAAGGTTGTATTGGATATTTGGCAAGTGTTCTGGATACTTTGGTTGAAGTAAAATTGAAGCCAAAAAATATAGATGTGGTTCAAGAATTTCTTGAGGTACTTCCAGATGATTTACCAGGACTACCACCGAATCGAGAGATTGAATTTGTGATTGATGTTATGCCAGGGACCACCCCTATTTCTAAAGCACCATATCAAATGGCACCAACAGAATTGAAAGATTTAAAAGTTCAGTTGCAAGAATTATTTGATAAGGGTTTTATTCACTTTAGTTATTCTCCTTAGGGGCACCTTTGTTGTTCGTGAAAAAGAAGGATGGTATATTGTGGTTGTGCATTGATTATAGAGAGTTAAATAAAGTAACAATCAAGAATAAGTATCCACATCCAAGAATAGATGATTTGTTTGATCAATTGTAGGGAGCATCTATATTTTCTAAAATTGATTTTGCGCTCTGGGTATCATCAATTGAAGATCAAGGAAGAAGACATACAAAAGACCGTATTCTGAACAAGGTATGGACATTATGAATTTCTAGTGATGCCTTTCGGTTTAACCAATGCCCCTACAGCTTTTATGGATCTAATGAATAGGGTGTTCAAGCAATATCTCGATAAATTTGTGATTGTGTTTGTTGATGACATCTTAATTTATTCACATGATAAAGAAGAGTACAAGGAACATTTGAAGATTGTGCTGCAAGTTCTTAAGGAAAAGTAGTTGTATGCTAAATTCAAGAAGTGCGAATTTTGGCATGAGTAAGTGGTATTCCTAGGTCATGTAGTATCCAAGAATAGTATTTATGTTGATCCAGGCAAGGTAGAAGCTATTATTAAATGGCCAACACCAACAAATGTATCAGAAGTAAAGAGTTTCTTGGGATTAGCAGGGTACTATCGACGATTTATTCAGGGGTTTTCAAAAATAGCAACTCTAGTGACAATGTTGACAAGAAAGAATATGAAGTTCTTGTGGATAGATGCTTGTGAAAGAAGTTTTCAAGAATGCAACATAAATTGACTGCATCTCCTATTCTTACCATTCTAACAGGAATTAGTGGATTCATGGTGTATAGCGACGCTTTAAAAAATGATTTGGGTGCTATTTTGATGCAAAATGGGAAGGTTATTGCCTATGCTTCAAGGCAATTGAAGGAGTATGAAAAGAATTATCCAATCTATGATTTAGAACTTGCTGCTGTGGTTTTTGCTGTGAAAATTTGGAGACATTATTTGTATGGTGAGAAGTGTGAGATATACACAGATCATAAGAGTTTGAAGTACTTCTTTAACCAAAAGGAGCTGAATATAAGACAAAGAAAATGGTTAGAACTTGTGAAGGATTGTGATTGTGTGATCAACTATCATCTTGGTAAAGCGAATGTGGTTGCTGATGCATTGAGCAGAAAATCCACGTCTTCTTTTTTTATTATACGAAATTCAATATTACTAGATTTGCAAATATTAGAGCTTGAAATTGTACCTAAAAGGAAAAAGTGTTTGTTGTCAGCCTTAGTGTTGAGACCTGTATTTCAAGATAGAATTGGAGAAGGTCAAAAGGTGGATATGCATTTGTGTAGATTGAAAAGAATGATTGGGGCTAGAAAGAGGCCAGACTTCTCTGTTACTAATGATGGAATTATTCAACATAATGGGAGACTATGTGCGCCATTTGACAGAGCCATAAAAGCAGACATTTTAGAATAAGCTCATACTACTCCGTACTCGGTACACCCAGGTAGCATAAAAATGTATAAAGGCTTACAACAATATTATTGGTGGCCTAAAATTAATAGAGATATAGCAAAATTTGTGGCTAAATATCTAACTTGTCAACAAGTTAAGATTGAACATCAAAGACCATCAGGGTTGTTGAAACCTTTGTTGATTCCAGAGTGGAAATTAGAGCACATTTGTAATGCCTAATTTTCTCCTACATAGCCAACAATAAGCATCTTGCATGAATATTCATCTAATCAATATGCATTATCGGATTATGGCATACAAATAGCATGATTGCACAAACATGAGTAATTGTTATTATATGTTGCAGTTATGCTTTAACATGCATTAGTACATGAAATATGAGATCAAACTTTTGTTTCTTGATTTAACATATTCCTTAATTGTTTTTTTGCAGTGAAAAGCTCAGTATCTTGGGTAAAGAAGATTGATGTGTTG
Source organism: Paulownia fortunei (assembly GCA_019321725.1). Lineage (NCBI taxonomy): Eukaryota > Viridiplantae > Streptophyta > Magnoliopsida > Lamiales > Paulowniaceae > Paulownia > Paulownia fortunei. The sequence goes on from CM033114.1 coordinate 14,782,574, forward strand.
AATGGCCATAAAATGAATTATTTGTATTGGTCCATACTTGTTACATTCTAAAGTGATTATTTGTCTAAATATTTGGTTGAAATATGTTACATTTGGCTAAGAACTAAAATTATGCAAAATGGTGCAATTTGATTAGTTGGTTGACTAGGTTGCATAAAATCATTCTAAACCATATTGCACTTGATTATAACACAAAATCATCATTTTTTGTCATCTGCCTGGCCCACAAACATGGCTTTTAGCATGATAAGATACCAAGCATGATGCAACCAATCATCACCCTCCACCTACCTCTCTTTGAAATGTTAAAGAAGTCATTTTTAGCCTATTTTCTTATGGAAGCTCCTCAAAATCAACCAACCATTCTTCTCCAAAGTTTATCCCAAATTTCTACACTCTCATACTCACAAAAATTGAATTCAATCTATAGGAATTCATAGAACACAAACTATAATAAGTTTCCACCTTTTAAGTTAGAAACAAGTTCACCCCATGTTAATTTGGATATTTTGAGATTGTGTTCAAGGTTTGGGGCTTCCCTAATAGTAATTTAATGGTTGCCCTAATGTTTTATTGTTTTGAATTATTAGTAAATATGGAGTATGTAATGTTTTTGAAGTAATGTAATCGATATGTAATTATTTACAAAAAAATTGCACAGTGTATATGATTTTAATTAGAATAGATTATGTGATTTATTAAAAAGATATTGAAAGGTACATGATTTGATTATGTTAGGCCTTTAACACATCCTGTTATTCTAAATAAAAGCTTTTTAACCCCATTAAAAACTTTGAAAGTTTAAGAAAATATTTAATTATACTTAGACCAATATTCTAAATTTAAATTAACTGTATTTCAATTAAATACTATCAAATGAATTAAAAGTATGTATTTTTAAAATATTCAATACATATTATTTATTTTATATTATTTGAATAGTTTATGTTAAAGTTAGATCGTGAATATATATTGTTTAGTTATTATTAATTTAAACATTTTGAACCCCCTATAATTATTTTACTTTTAAATTTTAAAATATATTTAATTATTCTTAGCGGAATCTCCTAAAATTAAATTAATTGTATACTTCAATAAAATACTATGTAAGGAATTAAAATATATTTAATTTCAAAATATTTAGATTTTTTAATTTTAAAATATTTAAAATTTTGAGTTATTGTTCTAGTAAAATTAAGTACATATATTCAAATTAAATTAGAAATAATATAGAAAAATCTTTAATATTTATAATTTTAAAATTAATATATATTCTTTATATTTTGAAAACAATTTAAAACATATCCATGGAATTGAAAATATAATTAGTTTTAAAATATTCAATACAAATTATTTATTTCATTATTTTGTTTTGATTGTAATTTTACTAGATTTTAATGTTTAAAACCTTTACATTTTTTAGTTATTGTGCCACTAAAATTTAGTACACACTTTTAAACTATTTTTTTAAAAAAAATATTGAAAATACTCAAATAATTAAAAAATTTAAATATACCAATTTCCTGTCAAACAACAACATTAAATTTGAAAATAAATTAAAAGAAAGTACTCCCGTTATCCTTCTTCTCAATTCGTAAATTATGTTTCAAATTTGTATTTATATGTAAAAGGCATCTTACTGCGTTAAAAAAATAGTAATAACGTAAAATAGAAGATCCAAAAATTGAATTTCACTATATGCAATAAATTGCTCTCATTATGCTCCATCGCCTCCAACAAACAAATGTTGAAATCATAAGTATATTTAAAATAAATCTGATATCAACATTCATGTTAAATGATGAATATATATTCTTTAGTTATTCTAAATAAAAGCTTTTTAACCCCATTAAAAACTTTGAAAGTTTAAGAAAATGTTTAATTATACTTAGACCAATATTCTAAATTTAAATTAACTGTATTTCAATTAAATACTATCAAAGGAATTAAAAGTATGTATTTTTAAAACATTCAATACATATTATTTATTTTGTATGATTTGAATAGTTTATGTTAAAGTTAGATCGTGAATATATATTGTTTAGTTATTATTAATTTAAACATTTTGAACCCCCTATAATTATCTTACTTTTAAATTTTAAAATATATTTAATTATTCTTAGGGGAATCTCCTAAAATTAAATTAATTGTATACTTAAATAAAATACTATGTAAGGAATTAAAATATATTTACCTTCAAAATATTTAGATTTTCCAATTTTAAAATATTTAAAATTTTGAGTTATTGTTCTAGTAAAATTAAGTATATACATTCGAATTAAATTAGAAATAATATAGAAAAATCTTTAATATTTATAATTTTAGAATTAATATATATTCTTTATATTTTGAAAACAATTTAAAACATATCCATGGAATTGAAAATATAATTAGTTTTAAAATATTCAATACAATTATTTATTTCATTATTTTGTTTTGATTGTAATTTTACTTAGATTTTAATGATTAAATCCTTTACATTTTTTAGTTATTGTGCCACTAAAATTTAGTACACACTTTTAAACTAATTTTTTAAAATAATATTGAAAATACTCAAATAATTAAAAATTTTAAATCTACCAATTTCCTGTCAAACAACAACATTAAATTTTAAAATAAATTAAAAGAAAGTACTCCCGTTATCCTTCTTCTCAATTCGTAAATTATATTTCAAATTTGTATTTATATTTAAAAGGCATCTTACTGCGTTAAAAAAATAGTAATAAAGTAAAATAGAAGATCCAAAAATTGAATTTCACTATATGCAATAAATTGCTCTCATTATGCTCCATTGCTCCAACAAACAAATGTTGAAATCATAAGTATATTTAAAATAAATCTGATATCAACATTCATGTTAAATGATGAATATATATTCTTTAGTTATTCTAAATAAAAGCTTTTTAACCCCATTAAAAACTTTGAAAGTTTAAGAAAATATTTAATTATACTTAGACCAATATTCTAAATTTAAATTAACTGTATTTCAATTAAATACTATCAAATGAATTAAAAGTATGTATTTTTAAAATAAAATACACATTATTTATTTTGTATTATTTGAATACTTTATGTTAAAGTTAGATCGTGAATATATATTGTTAGTTATTATTAATTTAAACATTTTGAACCCCCTATAATTATTTTACTTTTAAATTTTAAAATATATTTAATTATTCTTAGGGGAATCTCCTAAAATTAAATTAATTGTATACTTCAATAAAATACTATGTAAGGAATTAAAATATATTTACCTTCAAAATATTTAGATTTTCCAATTTTAAAATATTTAAAATTTTGAGTTATTGTTCTAGTAAAATTAAGTATATATACATTCAAATTAAATTAGAAATAATATAGAAAAAACTTTAATATTTATAATTTTAAAATTAATATATATTCTTTATATTTTGAAAACAATTTAAAACATATCCATGGAATTGAAAAATATTAGTTTTAAAATATTCAATACAAATTATTTATTTCATTATTTTGTTTTGATTGTAATTTTACTAGATTTTAATGTTTAAAACCTTTACATTTTTTAGTTATTGTGCCACTAAAATTTAGTAAACACTTTTAAACTAATTTTTTTTAAAAAATATTGAAAATACTCAAATAATTAAAAATTTAAATCTACCAATTTCCTGTCAAACAACAACATTAAATTTGAAAATAAATTAAAAGAAAGTACTCCCGTTATCCTTCTTCTCAATTCGTAAATTATGTTTCAAATTTGTATTTATATTTAAAAGGCATCTTACTGCGTTAAAAAAATAGTAATAAAGTAAAATAGAAGATCCAAAAATTGAATTTCACTATATGCAATAAATTGCTTTCATTTTGCTCCATTGCCTCCAACAACAAATGTTGAAATCATAAGTATATTTAAAAATAACTCTGATATCAACATTCATGTTAAATGATGAATATATATTTTTTAGTTATTCTAAATAAATGCTTTTTAACCCCATTAAAAACTTTGAAAGTTTAAGAAAATGTTTAATTATACTTAGACCAATATTCTAAATTTAAATTAACTGTATTTCAATTAAATACAATCAAAGGAATTAAAAGTATGTATTTTTAAAACATTCAATACATATTATTTATTTTATATTATTTGAATAGTTTATGTTAAAGTTAGATCGTGAATATATATTCTTTAGTTATTATTAATTTAACATTTTGAACCCCCTATAATTATTTTACTTTTAAAATTTTAAAATATTTTTAATTATTCTAGGGAAATTTGCTAAAATTAAATTAATTGTATGCTTCAATAAAATACTATGTAAGGAATTAAAATATATTTACTTTCAAAATATTTAGATTTTTCAATTTTAAAATTTTAAAATTTTGAGTTATTGTTCTAGTAAAATTAAGTATATATACATCAAATTAAATTAGAAATAATATAGAAAAATCTTTAATATTTATAATTT
>CM033114.1:14787118-14847242 GCA_019321725.1 Paulownia fortunei
TAGCTCAGAAAATGGTTTTTGATTGTGGTTCAATGCTTAGAAATGAAGAAAACTTCAGGTGGTAGCTTGAGGTGACAAAGTTTGAGATGTCAAGTAGTGGTTCAAATATGATATTATACACACCTTATACATATCTAATATAGTGTTTCTCAATATTTATTTATCTCTTTATAATTTATTTTAATTACTGTACGATCAGATAATAAATTCTACCCTAATTTCTTAATTGTTCATTCAATTTCTAAACCGATTGACATCCGATTCCTAAATGATTATCTAATTTGCATTTCTAAAACTATATTCATATATGAACCTTCTAATATGACACTTAAATCACATTATATCATATCCAATATCCTAAGTATGTTAATTTATGGACGTATACTTTTAAAATACCTTGATCTAATTGAATCGAATTATATAAGCTTACCAGTAACACTTTTAACACTTCTAAAATTATAACATATAACCTATGAGTATCCAATATATTGACCAATCTATTTTTTTTTCTTATCTAAATATAGAATTACTTAATTAGGTTATAAAATCTCAACCACTAACATAATGTAATAACATTAAAGTCTAACGATTGAGAATGTTATATAAGATGCCATGTAAATGTTAATACAAATTAGCATGTAAGTAGCATGTAATACATGAATCATATTGACCAAGTGAGTAGTGTGAGGTTTGGTTATTACATCTTTCCTCTAACGATATGGTATCCACACAATAAGTAAGATCATAGTTTGATATCTACTAGAAGATATCAAACCCTATCCCCATACTAGAATTTTTGGAGTGCTGATTAATTCTAATATCAACATAGTGATAGGATAATTAATCAGAATATGTCTATAGGCAAGAACCAAATTGATAGAATTAAACTAGAGAAAATATGAAAGAAGATGAAAAGAGTTTTTCAGCTTTTTGGAGAGGGGGGCTGAATTTTGCTGCTTGTAAGCTTTGATTTTCAGCCCCTTTAATGCTGTATATATGTGTATATATACACCGTTGAGTTTTTGATCTAATCCCATTAGATCTCTAACTTACTTCCATATTTATCACATTCTTGTCTGTATCCAAGAAATGTCTTGAATTTGTTTCCTATTAAGACTTAAAATCTTAATTGATTCTTGTCCAAGACATGGAGAACACAACGATCATTCCAAATTCACGAATTAGAGATGTTGTAATATACTCTTTCCCATAACTTCTCATACCAGACCAACCCGCTAAAATGTAATTACGAATCAGATTATATATGGTCAATATTATGTAGAATAAAGAGATAACATTTATACCCAAATGTAAATTGATGTTTTCACATGGAGTATTTGATTCATAATGAAAGACCACTAATGAACCTCCCCTACGAGCCCATTAGTGATTAGGTTTTTCAATTAATTAATCTCTATTAATTATTTAAATTCAATCAAATTAGTTCTAATGGACTACCCAACTAAATAGGCCCAATATAAATAATCTCATTATTTATATTAATTAAATTAATTTATCTCTTAAATTAATTTAAAGTTCAATAATTACACCAATCGATTAATTAATTAGTCCAAAAAGAAGCCCTAATCTTAATTACATCTAATTAATTAATTCAATTATTTAATTGGATGAATTAATTTAACTATTAAATTAATTCTAGCTCGAACTTATTTAATCTTCATTTGATTAGCTTGATCCAACTCTTTGGATATTATTCTAGATAGAAGTAATTCATTTTGTTTTGTGTGTGACCATTAGGTTCACAACTAAGGTACCAATGAGCTTGTAATTATTGCAACTTAGTGAATAAAAGATATAGTTCGATCAATTAATCCATCTTGGAATTAACTTTTTAATTCCAAGAATCTCACAAGTCAAGGGAAATGCATCTTGACTACCTAGTATTAGGTGTAATAGCAAGCGAACCTATTTCTGTTATGAGTACTATGCAAGTCCAACCTTCCATTAGCTAACCTCCTGACTAAGTCGAGAACATAGATTATTAGTGGAAACCCTATTTGATTTAAGAACTAAGATTTCACTTATAGTCATAATGACTTCTAATGAATCATTAGAAATCCCTCGTCTAATATTCATCTTGCTCTTGTCAAAGTCTTTTTGAGTCAAGGAACATGAAATGCATATGAGGGAATATCTATTCTTTCATATAGATGACAGATTATTTATTGTCTACTCATTAACCTCCATGACCACACACGCAACGTAAACTCCTCACGATTATCATGCAATCGAGAAATATATCAAAGCATATGATGTTGTGTACAAGAATACTATGGTGCCTCAAGTTAAAGGACTAAGTTATGTACTATTGTAACTGGAATGTTTCTAGTGGAATCCACAGGCTAGTTCGATGTACTCATTTCTTAACGAGCACCCATACATGTGTACTAGCATCCCATGCTAATGCCTATGGAGCGAGATATCCTATTTTCAAACATGCATCATATGCTTGAGTCTTTATGGTCTTATCTATGTCCAATCTCATAAACCCATAACTTGGAACTAAGTTAAGACCAAAGCTATAGAGGCATGTTCCATGATTGTCATCATTTGCGCGACCATGCCCTACAACTAAGTATGATTTAGAGACTTTATGTAATTGACTAAATGTAATTGAGGATAAAGAAAATGTCAATTTTATTAATGTATTTTAAATAAGACTTTTTTACAAGAGTATACAAGCAACTACTAATTTGCTCACTGGGCCTACTCTAACAATCTCCCACTTGCCCTATAGCTAATTGCCAAGAGTCTTAATACTTTATCTAAATTGTTTCTCCACTTTATGCATAAAGTCTTTGAACTTTTTAAAGGCTTTAAGCTTATATCATAAAAGGTACACATACCCAAACCTAGAGTAATCGTTGGTAAAGGTAATGAAATATTGATAGTTCCCTTAAGTATTAACACTTAGTGGCCCGCATACATTCACATGGATCAAATTCAAGAGATTTACAACATGCTCCACTTGTCCAACAAATGGTTACTTGGTTATCTTTTCCTTTAGGAAAGGCTCATATGTTGGCATTTCTTGCTCATCCTTAAGGTCAAGCAACTATATCAATTTGTGAAAGAGATATGGTCTAGTTTAGCATGCTATAAGTATATGGAAATATGATCTTCCAATTTTCTTTTATTTTATTGAATATAAAAGATGGAGTTTTAGGGTATAATAGAATATAAATCATTTGTCAATACTCCAGTATGAATCAATAAAATGAAAATGGAACAACTTCCATTAGAAATAGTAAAACTAGATCCCTCTCTATCCAAAACTAGAATATAGATAATGCTCTTAATCAATTTAGAAATGTAAAGACAATTATTTAAATCTATCCTTACTGTACCGCTTAAAGCTAAGTGGATTATCTATATGGCTAATGCAGCAACTCTTGCTCTATTCTCCAACTGCAGGGTAGTCTCTCCTCTACTTAGCTTCCTGCTACTTGCTATCATCTACAAGTTATTGCAAAGATGAGAACCACATCTGGTTTCTAATACCAAGAAGCATGTTAACCGAAAAGTTAACTTTAACAAAATACATACCAAATAATTTTGGAGACTTGTAAGGTACTCCTTGAAATTCCTCTTCTAATGCCTCAACTTGCTGTAGTAGTGGCACTTGTCATTGGCTTTGGAACCCTTAGCCACTCCACTAGATGCCTTCAAACCTTTGTCCTTATTAGAAGAACCTTTATTCTTTCATTTCTTCAACCTTTTATATTGGGTTTGCTATAACTTAGAGGGTAAACACAATAAAAATTAAATTTTTTTAAATAAAATATGCAATAACGTTTATTGCATTACCCCTGATTTCATAGCGATTCTAACAATCGACGTTATTAACCATTTTATAAACAAAATATAAATATAGTGGTGATGTAATTTGTTACTCTTTTTTTATTCAACGATTCAGTGTAAAGCTTGAGGCAATCAATTGCCAGATTGTAGCAAATATTTTACCAAGGAGTCCACATGTCCTCCCTCTAAAGAAGTCCACACCTTGGACTAAAATAACTAAAAGTAAAGAACTTACTAGTGTTCTTTGTTTTCTTTTTCAAGCTAAAAAAGAGAGTGAACACTAATCTTCAATCTAACTGGTGGAATCAAAGATTAAATATTTTTGTTATTATTCTTAACCAACTAATGGAAGAAGAACAATATATTGGGATATTTGAAGAACAAAGGAGATGGAGAAGAGAAAAGAAGAAAACATTTTTTTTCTTTCTTGCTTGTGACTGATTTTAGGAGTGGTAGAATTAAAGGATTTTATCTTCAATTTTATTTTATATGGTGGCTACAAAAAAGAGGTCAAACCTAATATTAGCTCCACATGCTAATTTGGTTGTTTGGAAAGTCTAACTTTCCTCACAAACCAAAACACATCAATCCAAAATTCCCTCTTCCTTCTATCTATATGGCCGAAAATATAGCCTCCAATTGGTCATCAATTTTTCTCTCGTCCAGATATATTGAACCTATTTAATCTTGATATCTTATATAAATTAAATAAGAAAAATCAATTTCCTATTTAATTTAATTCTTCTAGTATTTCAGTTGGCTTCTACTAATGAGGCATTTTCAAATTAGGTTTGGCCTTTAGTAAGTACATTAATTAATCTAATTAATTAATTAGCCCAAGTTTATTTAATTGATCTGATCAATTAATTAATTCACTCAAAATTAGATTCTCAATCTTATTGGGTCTAATAAAATAATTCTATTATTTAATTAGATAATTAACTCAACTAATTTGATTAAATTTAATCCTTAATTAATTAATCTAATTAATTAATTATATCAAACTCTTTGGATTAAATTTAGACTAGAGATTATTCTTTCCAAATCGTGTGTGACCATTTAGGTTCACTACTAAGCTAGTAATGGGTTTGTAACATTTGCAGCTTATAAATAATAATTATTCTAATTAATTAATCCGCTCAGAATTAACTATTTAAAACCAAGAATTTCACTTTCCATGAAAATATCTAGAAAGTAATCATGATAAACTAGTCTTAAGTGAAATAACAAGTGAACCTATTACAATTCGAATACTATGTACGTAAGGTCCTTCTATCAACTATCTTCTGATTGAGTCAAGGGTATGGATAAAAGTGAAAACCCTAATTGACTCCATAACTATGATTTCATTTCAAGTTCCAGTGACTCTTGATGAATCATCGACAATATTTTCTGACATTCATCATACTTTGGCCAAGGATTTTAGAGTCATGAACTATGAAAACATAGGAGATTCACTTATTCTACCAGACAAGTGATGGATCCTTTGTTGACCACTCATTAATTTCCATATATGTAGATGTAATACCCAATACATTCCCTTTGTGATTTTCAGGTACTCAAAGAATACATTAAAGTAAGACATGACACGTACAAGATTACTATAGTACCTTAAGTCAAAGGATTAGTCGTGCACTGTTGTAACATAGAGATTCTTAATTCGACAATGGTTTAGACTTTGAAAGCCCTTACTTTTATCTAAAAGAATTTGATGAAGTATGTGCCACTTTTGATGAACAAACTTATACAAATGAGATTGTTAAGCTCAAATTATTTCCGTTTTCTTTAAAAGAAAAAGTAAAAACTTGGTTTAACTCTTTAAAACCTAGGTTAGTTGGCATTTGGCAAAAATGCAAGCTGAATTTTTGAATTTTTTTTTCTAACTCACAAAACTAATACTTTGAAAAGACAAATTCAAATTTTTTCTAAAATTCTAATGGAGCTTTCTTTCAACGTTTGGAAAGATTTAAAGATTTATTGAATTCATGCTCACATCATGGTTTTAAAAAATGACACTTAATTAGTTTTTTTTATGAAGGTTTAACTTCTAAAATAAAATAATATGTAATGGTGAGTTTCTTGATAAATGATCTAATGAAGCCCTAGAATATCTACACCATTTAGCAGAAAACTTTCAATCATGGCATAGTGTTAATTCTTCTGAAGGTTCTATTAGGTTTAATCTTGCTAATAGTAATAAAGAAAAATATTACCTTCATCAATAAGATGATCTAAATGCTAGGATTGCTAGTTTAACAAGAAAAGTTGAGGTCATGGAACTTAAAAAAGTAAAGAAAATCAGGTTTGTGCAAGGTGAAAAATTTATAGCATTTGTGAACTTGTTGGACACTTCACCAATTAATGCCCAAATATTCCAGCATAAGCAAATGTCATGAACACATTCAAAAAACCTTTTCATTCTCTATATTTTAAAACTTACAATCCACAATGAAGAAATCATCCCAATTTTAGTTGGCGATGATGAGAACCGTGCTTAACCGCTATATTCACAAAAGCCAGCAAACTTTTCTTCTTATCCAACTCCACATACAAAATCCTTGAAGAGACTTTGCAAGAATTTATGCACAGACAAACAAACATTAATAATCAAATTTCACAAGTCATCAATGAGATCAAAAGCATACTTTCAACACTGACAGTTTCTTTGCGTATTCATGAAAAAGATAAATTTCCTGATCAACCTCAACCTAATCCTTTCACTCAGTGTCATATTTCTTCTTCAGGTGAAAATTCTATCAAGGAGGCTAATTTGGTCACAACTCTTCATAATGGAAAAGTTATTGATAAGACTCTTCATCCCAAGGAGAAAGTTTCTAATCCTCCTTAATAAATGAAGAATGTAAATAGTCTTGACGATGAAGGTAAGTTTAATGAAGGTGAGTTTGAAAATGATGAAAAAGAAAAATAGTTACTTGTAGTTTTTTTTCCTCAAAAAATTGCAACTGAATCAAAAGTTAAACTCAAATGCTGAAATCTTTGAAGTTTTTAAATAAGTCAAGATTAATATTCCATTATTGGATGCAATCAAGCAAGTTCCATCTTATGCCAAATTTTTGAAAGATTTGTGTACAATAAAAAAAAACATCATGTACAAAAGAAGGTTTTTAACTTAAAGTGTTAGTTCAATCACTCAACAATTCACTCCACCTACGTACAAAAATCTAGGTAGTCTAACTATTTTATGTACCATAGGAAACACTAGAATAGAGTATGTTTTATCTGATCTTGATACTAGTATAAATCTTCTACCTTTCTTAGTTTATGAACAATTAGGTTTGGGCAATGTGATAGTTCCATTTGGGGAAGAAATGGATTCCACCCAAATGTTAAGGGCCTATTCTATTCAGATTAGTTATAGGACACTCTATGCAGATCTCGTTGTTTTATCGATGCCAAATTTTGAGGTTATTCTGGGTATGGATTGACTTACCAAATATCATGCAACAATTGATTGTAACAAGAAGATTATGATTTTTTAGCCACCTAGAGAAGAATAGTTTGTCTTTAGTGGTACCTTAATCCCATGATCGTTACCAATTATATCTACTTTGAAAGCTCAAAAGATGTTGAATAAAGGTTGTGTTGGATATTTGGCAAGTGTACTGGACACTTTGGTCAAAGCACAATTGAAGCTAGAAAATGTAGATGTGGTTTAAGAATTTCTTGAGGTATTTCCAGATAATTTACCGGGACTACCACCGAATCGAGATATTAAAATTGTGATTGATGTTATGCCAGGGACTACTCTTATTTCTAATGCACCATACCGAATGGTACCAATAGAGTTGAAAGAGTTAAAAGTTTAATTGCAAGAATTGCTTGATAAGGGTTTTATTCGCTCTAGTTATTCTCCTTGGGGAGCATCTATGTTGTTCGTGAAAAAGAAGGATGGTATATTATGGTTGCGCATTCATTATAGAGAGTTGAATAAAATAATAGTCAAGAATAAGTATTCATTTCAAAGAATCAATGATTTATTTGATCAATTGCAGGGAGCATCAGTATTTTCTAAAATTGATTTGCACTCTAGGTATCATCAATTAAAGATCAAGGAAGAAGATATACAAAAGACTGTATTTCCAATAAGGTATGGACATTATGAATTTCTAGTGATGCCTTTCAGTTTAACCAATGCTCCCACAACTTTTATGGATCTAATGAATAGGGTGTTCAAACAATATCTCGATAAATTTGTGATTGTGTTTATTGATGATATCCTAATTTATTCATGGGATAAAGAAGAGCACAAAAACATTTGAAGATTGTGCTGCAAGTTCTTAAGAAAAACAGTTGTATGCTAAATTCAAGAAATGTAAGTTTTGGCTTGAACAAATGGTACTCTTAGGTTATGTAGTATCTAAGGATGGTATTTCTATTGATCCAGGCAAGGTTGAAGCTATCATTAAGTGACCAACACCAACAAATGTATCAAAAGTAAGGAGTTTCTTGGGATTAGCAAGGTACTATCGATGATTTGTTCAGGGTTTTTAAAGATAACAACTCCATTGATAATGTTGACAAGAAATAATATAAAGTTCTTGTAGACCGATGCTTGTGAAAGAAGTTTTCAAGAATGAAACATAAATTGACTACAACTCCTGTTCTTACCATTCCAATAGGAATTGATGGATTCGTGGTGTATAGTGACACATCAAAAAATGGTTTGGGTACTATTCTGATGCAAAATGGGAAGGTTATTGTTTATTCTTCAAGGCAATTGAAAGAGTATGAAAAGAATTACCCAACCCATGATTTGGAACTTACTGCTATGGTTTTTGCTTTGAAAATCTGGAGATATTATTTGTATGGTGAGAAGTGTGAGAATTACACAGAGCATAAGTGTTTTAAGTACTTCTCCACGTCTTCTCTTTTTGTTATTCAAAAGTTAATATTACTGGATTTGCAGTGATTAGAGCTTGAATTGTACCTAAAGGGAAAAAGTGTTCATTGTCAGCATTAATGATGAAACCTATACTTTAAGATAGAATTAAATAGGGTAAAAATGTGGATATGCATTTGAGTAGAATGAAAAGAAAGATTGATGTTGGAAAGAGGCCAAACTTCTTTGTTACTAATGATGGAATTATTCAATATAAAGGGAGACTGTGCCTGCCATTTGACAAGGCCATGAAAATAGACATTTTAGGAAAAGCTCATACTACTCTCTACTCAGTACATCTAGGTAGCACAAAAATGTATAAAGACTTACAACAACATTATTGGTGGCCTAAAAAGAAGAGAGATATAACAAATTTTGTGGTTGAATGTTTCACGTGTCAACAAGTTAAGATTGAACATCAAAGACCATCAGGGTTGTTGAAGCTTTTGTTGATTTCAGAGTGGAAATGGGAGCACATTACAATGAACTTTGTACTTTGATTACCTAGAACTCAAAAGGGGTATAATTCTATATGGGTGATTTTTGATAGATTAACTAAATTAGCCTATTTTCTTCCAGTAAAATCCACATATAATATGGACTAGTATGCTCAACAATACATTAAAGAGATAGTCAGGTTACATGGAGTGCTAGTTTCAATAATATTCGATAGAGATCCTAAGTTTACATCTATATTTTGGAAGAGCTTATATAGTGCCATGGGAACAAAACTTGCATTTAGTACATCATTTCATCCACAAAGTGATGGGCAATTAGAGAGGGTTATTCAGATATTAGAGGATATGTTAAGAGCTTATGTGCTAGATTTTCAAGAGAGTTGGGATGCGAAGCTTCCATTAGTGGAGTTTACTTATAATAATAACTACCAATCAACAATTGGAATGGTGCCTTATGAAGCATTGTATGGAAGGAAATGTAAATCTTTAGTTCATTGGGATGAAGTTGGAGAACGAAGCCTACTTGGTCCGAAAGTAGTTCAATATACATACGAGAGAGAATAAAGATTGCGCAAAGTAGACAAAAAAGTTATGTAGATAAATGGAGAAAAGATCTAGAGTTTACCATTAGGGATCATGTGTTCTTAAAAGTAGCTCCCACGAAAGGTGTTATGAGATTTGGAAAGAAAGGAAAACTCAGCCCAAGGTATGTCGGCCCATTTGAGATTCTCGAAAGAAATGGTGACAAAGCTTATAGAGTGGCCTTACCTCCATTCTTATCTAGTGTTCACAATATTTTTCATGTGTCTATATTGAGAAAGTACATTTCAAGCCCTTCTCATGTATTGAGTTATGAAACAATGGAATTGACTCATGATTCAACTTATGAAGAGAAACCAATGCAAATTTTGGATTAGAAGGAAAAGAGTTGAGAACGAAAAAGATTCAACTTGTTAAAGTATTATGGATGAATCATTCTATAGAAGAGGCCACATGAGAAAGAGAAGAAGAAATGCAGAGCAAGTATTCAAAATTATTTGGAAAGTCAAATATCAAGGACGAAATTTTTATAAGGAATGAAGGATTGTAATGCCCACTTTATCTCCTACATAGCCAATAATAAGCATTTTGCATAAATATGCATCTAATCAATACACATTATCGAATTATGGCATACAAATAACATGATTACACGAACATCAATAATTATTACTATATGCTCCAGTTATGCTTTAACATGCACTAGTACATGAAATATGAGATCAAACCTTTGGTTCTTGATTTAATATATTCCTTAAGTGGCTTTTTGCAGTGAAAAGCTCGGTATCTCGGTTAAGGAAGATTGATGTGTTGAATGACCATGAAATGAATTATTTGTATTGCTCCATACTTGTTACATTCTAAAGTGATTATTTGCCTAAATATTTGATTGAAATATGTTACATTTGGCTAAGAACTAAAATTATGCAAAATGGTGCAATTTGATTGGTTGGTTGACTAGGTTGCATGAAATCATTCTAAACCACATTGCACTTGATTATAACACCAAAGCATTAATTTTTGTCATCTCCCTAGCCTATAAATATGGATCTTTTCATAAGAGGACACCAAGCATGAGTCAACCAATCATAGCCCTCCACTAA
Organism: Paulownia fortunei; assembly: GCA_019321725.1. Classification (NCBI taxonomy): domain Eukaryota; kingdom Viridiplantae; phylum Streptophyta; class Magnoliopsida; order Lamiales; family Paulowniaceae; genus Paulownia; species Paulownia fortunei. The sequence continues at coordinate 14,797,942 of CM033114.1, forward strand.
CCTCTCTTTGAAATGTCAAATAAATTATTTTCATCTATATTTCTTGTGGAAGCTCCTCAAAAATGACCAGCCCTTCTTCTCCTAAGTTTCTCCTAAATTTCTACATTCTATTACTCACAAAAATTTGAATTCAATCTATAGGAATCTATTGAACACAAACTAGAGCAAATTTTCACCCTTTTAAGCTTGAAAATCGTTGATTTTGAAGCTTAATTCCAACTTAATCAATGTATATTCTTTTTCAATGTTTCTTATGATGAATTTATAGTATCTTGGATGGTTACATATTTTAGTATGTTTTTGTATGATTGAAAACTTAAGTAGGTTACACTTGAAGTCAAAACCAAGCTAGTTAAGCTAGTTTTTAGCAAAATTGATACTTTTGTGAAATATGCTTAATTTACTTGTTTCTATTGATTTGGTAATGCTTATATTATGTTTGAAGGTGCCTCCAAATGATTGTGAACAATTATAATTAGGTTGCTTAATTGAAGGTTAGAATCAATTTATGTTAGAACTGAGTTTAAGTCATATTAATTTGGATTGCGTGTATGTTTTGGGGGTTGCCCTAATATTTATGTTTTAATTATTAGTGATTTAGTGGCTACCCTAATGTTTAATGTCTTGAATTAGTAGTAAAATATGGAGTATGCATTATTTTTAAGGTCATGTAATTAATGTGGAATTGTTTACAAAGGATTGAAAAAGAATATATGATTTTAATTAGAATAGATTATGTAATTTATTAAAAGGATATTGAAGGGTACATGATTTGATTATATTAGGCCTTTAACACATCCTATCTTCTAAAGAGATTGACCTTTTCACTTAGCACAAAGCGGACTTGAGGTAAGTTGAAACTCTCATTTGTTGTATCATAATAATAATATAATGTTGTTTATGTTTTAATGTGATTGTCATTATTTATCATATGATGTAATGTTTGATGCATTTATGGTTCATGAAGCATGATACTATTAAGAATATAATGAGGTTTTTGAAACGAAAGTATAGTACTTGATTAATGATCGGGTAGACAAGGGACACGAGAGGGAACGACGGACCCAACAAATGGTAGAAAATATTTGAGGTTGAACAACCAATATAGGAAAACCATAATGAATGAGATAGAATACGGCTAATACTTGAGGTTGAAAGATCAAGTATGAAAACCTCGTATTATTTCTCTTACTGACCAATTATTATAAACAGGTTTCGAAAATCACAGTCTATCACTATTAGTTAGGAACCATACTTTAAGGGCTTAAAGAATGATTTATGAATAAAATTTATTAAATTGAATAATGCATTTAATCATTTATGTAATTTGCATGTACGTTATTTGTTATTGCATCAGTTTTACCTTATTATGCCTTTAACTCATTAGATTCATGTGATGCAGGTGGAAATGTACAGGTTTAGAGGTTGACTGAGTCTTTAGAGTGGCCGAATAGAGATTTGTTCATATGCCATGCTTCGACCTATTTTGTAGCTTATTTTAAAAACTCTATTTTATTTTTAAATAAGCCACTCTGTTACAGATGTACTTAGTTTTGATTTATGTATATAGTGTGTTAATAATGAAATGAAACAACAAAAGAATTCAAGTTCTTTTCTTTTATAGCCAAAATGGGAAACTTTTATCAAAACCATAATTCTAGTATTGATGAAAAGTTAACGTTTTTTGATTTAACTGTATTAGCTTGTTTATGTTCTACAGTTATGTTAAGGGGTGTTACATTCCCTGTGGATCGATCTTGGACTCTCAAAAACTTTATTACTTAACACAACCAGTACTTGGGTTTGCAACCTTAAAGTTGTAGCAAGTTTTTGGCGCTGTTGTCGGGGAAGGCAAGGTAAGTATTCAGGTTTGTAAATATTTTTCCTCTGTAAATATTATGGGTTTATATGGTCATATGGTATCGTAGTCATAATTTTCGTCATTTAGTTAGAAATAATTTTGAAACTTTATTTGAAAATTTATTTGAGTACCACACACTTCCACAATGGTTGAAAATAAAAGTGTCCAAGATGAACAGGTGTGTACCATGCATTATTACTTGCAACCTCCTTGAAATTCATCTCCTTCTTGTTTCATTTTTCCTCTAAATATAAATAACTTTCGATTCAAGCCAGGTATGATTCCTTTACTTCATAATTTCCATGGTTTAGACATTTAAAGCCCTTACTTTTATCTGAAAGAATTTGATTAAATATGTACCACTTGCGATAATCATACTTGTACAAATGAGATTGTTAAGCTTAAATTATTTCTTTTTTCTTTAAAAGATAAAGCAAAAACTTGGTTTAACTCTTTAAAACCTAGGTCAATTAGCATTTGGCAGAAATGCAAGCTGAATTTTTGAATTTTTTTTATAACTCATAAAACTAATACTTTGAAAAGACAAATTCAATTTTTTTCTGAAAATTCTAATGAAGCTTTCTTTCAATGTTGGGAAACATTTAAAAATTTGTTGAATTCATGTCCACATCATAGTTTTAAGAAATAACACTTAATTAGTTTCTTTTATGAAGGTTTAACTCCTCAAATAAAATAATTTGTTGAAACAATATGTAATGGTGAGTTTCTTGATATAGGATCTGGTGAAGCCCTAGAATATCTACACCATTTGGCAGAAAACTCTTAATCATAACATAGTATTAATTCTTCTAGAGGTTCTATTAGGTCTAATCTTGCTAATAGTAATAAAAAATATATTACATTGGTCAATAAGATGATCTAAATGTTAGGATTGCTAGTTTAACAAGAAAAGTTGAGGCCATGAAACTAAAAAAAGTAAAGAAAATCAGATTTGTGTAAGATGAAGAAATTTGTAGCATTTGTGAACTTGTTGGACACTCCACCAATGAATGCCCAAATATTCCAGTACAAGCAAATATCATGAATACGTTCAAAAAGCATTTTTATTCTCTATATTTTGAAACTTACAATCCATAATGGATAAATCATCCAAATTTTAATTGGCGAGACGAGAACCGTACCAAACTGCTACATTCACAAAAGCCACCAAACTTTCCTTCTTATCCATCTCCACATACAAAATCCCTTGAGAAGAATTTGCAAGAATTAATGCATGAACAAACAAATATCAATAACTAGATTTTACAAGCCATCAATGTGATCAAAATCACACTTTCAACACTTACAACTTATTTGCATACTCATTAAAAAGGTAAATTTCGTGCTCAACCTCAACCTGATCCTTCCACTCAGTGTCATGTTTCTTCATCATGTGAAAATTCTATCAAAGAGGCTAATTCGATCACAACTCTTCGTAATGGAAAAGTTGTTGACAAGACTCTTCATCCCAAGGAGAAAGCTTCTAATCCATCTTGAGAAATGAAAAATGAAAATAGTCTTAACGATGAAGGTAAGTTTAATAAAGGTGAGTTTGAAGATGATGAAAAAGAAAAATATTCACTTGTAGATCATTTTCATTAGAAAATTACAATTGAATCAAAAGTTAAAATTAAATGCTGAAATCTTTGAAGTTTTTAAACAAGTCAAGATTAATATTCCATTATTAGATGCAATCAAGCAATTTCCATCTTATGCCAAATTTTTGAAAGATTTGTGTACAATCAAAAGAAAGCATCATGTACGAAAGAAGGCATTTTTAACTGAAAGTGTTAGTTCAATCATTCAACAATTTACTCCACCTAAATACAAAGATCCAGGTTGTCTAACCATTTCATGTACCATAGGAAACACTAGAATAGAGCGTGCTTTGCTTGATCTTGGTGCTATTGTAAATCTTTTACCTTTCTTAATTTATGAACAATTAGGTTTGGGGCCATTGTACTCCAACTAGCTGACCGTTTAATTAAAGTTCTAAAAGGAATAGTAGAAGATGTGTTGGTACAAATTGATAAGTTTTACTTTCCAGTGGATTTCATTATTTTAGACACATAGACTATTGCACATACACATACACATACACAGATTCCTATCATTTTGGGTCATTCTTTTCTTGCAACTTTGAATGCTCTAATTATAGGAATGGTATTTTAAAGTTATCTTTTGGAAATATTATTTTAGAACTAAATGTGTTTAATGTTTGTAAGTAATAAGTTGTACCAAACAAATCTGGAGTTACTATAGTCAAGAATGAGAATGATGAATTAATTCCAACTAGGACTGTTATTGATTGACGAATGTGCATTGACTATAGGAAACTCGTAGGATGCCTTTTAGATTATGTAATACACTAGCTATATTCCAATAATGCATACTTAGTATTTTCATTGACATGGTTGAATATTTTCTTGAAGTCTTCATGGATGATTTTTCTATTTTTTGTAATTCATTTGACGATTGCTTATCTAATTTAGAAAAGGTTTTGATCAGGTGTGAAGAAAAGAATCTTATACTCAATTGGGAGAAATGTCATTTCATGGTAACAAATGGTATTGTTATTAGATATATTATGTCATCAAAATGTATTAAAGTCGACAAATCTAAAATTAAATTAATTGCCAATTTGCTAATACCAAAGTTTGTGAAGGAGGTAAGATCATTTTTAAGATATACTGGTTTTTATAGAAGATTTATCAAAGATTTTAGTATAGTATCTAAACCTTTGTGTAATCTTCTAACAAAAGATACTATTTTTGAATGGACTGAAAATTGTGAAAATACTTTTGTTAAGCTTAAAATGTTGAAGTACAAGAAGTAGATTCAATTGAAGAATTTGTTCACGAATATTTTACTTTCACTAATTCTTTTGATCCTCTAGAAACTTGTTTTGAAAGTAAAAGTATACACTCTAATACTCTCTCAGAATTTTCCCAGGTACAAGAAAAAAAAATTTGGAAGTCAAAGTTTGAAGAACTTTCATCATCAATAGTATAATCTGTTCCATCAAGTATTAAAGCTTCCATGATTGATTTGAAACCTTTGCCATTTGATTTGAAATACTCTTACTTGGGTGAGAATGAGACTTTTTCAGTAATAATTTCTTCCAAACTTGATTTATCCTAAGAAGGTAAGTTGATCGAAACTATGAAAATGCATAAGAATATTTTAGGATGAACCATTGCTGACATTAAAGATATTAGTCATTTAATTTGCACACATAACATCTATTTAGAGGAAAATGCTAAACCTTCTAGAGAAATGCAACGAAGGCTAAATCATAATATGAAAGATGTAGTGAGAAATAAAGTCATTAAACTCTTAAATAATGTAATCATTTATCCTATTTCTGACAACAAATAGGACTTGCAGAAGAGAATGAACACAAACAATATCATGATGACCAATGATAAATGCTTTATCAAATGATTCACTCATTAATGCCTTCTACCAATGCTCTCTTTCTTTGTCAGAAAAGCATAAGCTTCACAAGTGCTTAAACAACCTATTCATTTTAGTTTCATCAAATTAAAAGAAGTAATATGAATGGGTACACAGCGCTCAGAAACTCCTAGAAATGTGAACGCTTGTGCTACCATTACTTACGACTGTTCCAATCATGTAGCCTCCAGATTGGACTTTACCTTTTGAAATAATGTGTGATGACAGTAACTATGTTGTTGGAGCTGTCTTAGGACAAAGAAAAGATAAGAAATCATATGTCATTTACTATGCAAGTAAAACTTTGAATAGTGCTCAATTGGATAATTCAACAATTGAAAATTACTTGTAGTTATTGCATTGGATAAATTTTGATCTTATCTTATTGGCTCACCAGTTGTTGTTTTTAGTGATCATGCAACTTTGAAATATCTTTTGTCAAAAAATGATGCCAAACCTAGACTGATTAGGTGGATTTTCTTACTCTAGGAAGTCAACATTACGATTCGTGATAAGAAAGGAATAGAGAATGTAGTGGCTAATAATTTGTCTAGATTCGTTGGTGATGACTTATTTCAAACCACACCCATTAATGACACTTTCCCTGATGAACAACTATTTAATGTTTCTATTTTACCTTGATTTACTGACATTGTTAATTTTCTTGTGACATGAAAAATATCACTGTATTGGAATTCCCAAGATAGAAAAAAGTTTTTGATCGAGGTGAAATTTTTTTATTGGGATGATCCATACCTATTGAAATATTATTCCGATCAAATCTTTCGGAGATGCGTGCTTGATAATGATAAAGGTAATATTCATAACTTTTGTCATTTAGGAGCATGTGGTGGTAACTTTTTGGCGAAGAGAACTGCTTAAAGTTCTTGCAATGTGAATTTTATTGGCCAACTCTTTTCAAATACACTTACACTTGTTGCAAAAGTTGTGAAAATTATCAAAAGTTAGGATCTATTTCAAAGCGAAACATGATGCCCCTACTCCCCATCCTAGTGATTGATTTTTTTTTCATTCTAACCCTTGTTATGATTAGTATGTGTATATATACATATTTTCTCTAACTTTGCTTACTTTGTAAGCTTTCTTTCTTTTATTTTTGTCTTTCTTTTCCCTGTTAATTAGCAGGATAACGGTACTCCATGGCTATTGAAGTTGGATTTATCAGTTTCTCAAATAACTGAAATCTGTGTACAAAATTTCTCTATTTTTATCATTCTCTTTTATTGTTCTTTTCAAAATGGATGACATTCTTCTAACTCTCAAGAAATGATTTTTTTTCTTTCTAAAAATGCAATTATATAAATTTATAAAACTAGGATTGAAAGATTAAGGATGCTTATGCACAAGGGCATCCCAAGGGACAAGACGATGGATAATTGAAGCAAAGGTAAGAGTACTAGGTGAGTTTTTAAACTTGATTACTAGATACACGCTTGGTTTTGGTAAAAGCACATATTAAAAAAATGAAGGCAAAAAAAAAACGCAAGTTTGTCATAAATATGTTCGATGGACTTGCAAAAAGTGTCATTCCTTAGGAATGATTTCTAAAAATAGAGAAGATAAAATTCAATTCATTATGGATGGACTGAGTAAGGAGTCTTTAGATGAGAGTATATTGACTATTGAGACGCATTCATGTGGATTAGTATAATGTGCAATTCTTGATTTATGAAATCACTTTTGGAATGAATATGAGCGTTATAGTCTTGAGAATCTAAAATTAAAAGACCTTGTTTGCCAGTTTATAAGAAAATTGGATGGGAAGCATATCCTCGACCCACAGAGGGCATTTAAGATATTATTGGATGTAAAACAAGAGAAAGATACGAGCTATAGTCACACCTACATATATACATTCATGTGTAAGTAGCAAATTTTCAAATTTTTGTGTCCTTATTTTCAAACTTTCTAAGAAAAAAAAGATATGCAATAAATGTATTCTCTGTTCACACCTCAATAAATAGCATTGTATTTACTCCATTTTTGCACAACTCACTTTCACAAAGAAAAAAAATGGAAGGGTTTTCTACTCGCAAGTTCAACTGTATTTGTGTCTTTTGCGGAACTAATCCAGGAAAAATGGTGAGTTTATAGGGGCAGCCAATAACCTTGGTAGTCCTCTAGTAGAAAGAAAAAATCATTTTGTGTGTAGAGGAGGCAATTTGGGGTTTATAAGGAGTGTTGCTACTTCTGCTCATGCAGAAAAAGTCAAAGTTTTAGAAGTTATCCCAAAACCTTTAACAGTATAGAATATCACAGGCATGACCATTGGAGATAAGTTAAAAGTGTCACATATTCAGGATAAAATGCCTAATATGTTAAACAATGCAGATGCATTCATCACTTTACCTTGTAGTTTTGGTACACTAGAGGAATTATCCCAAGTTTTCTCTTGGGCACAACTCAACATTCACCAAAAACTAACAGGTATTCTTAAAATATGGTTTCTTTGATGGTTTGCTATCATTTGTAGATCATGATGTAGAAAGATGTTTTATTTCACCATCTGCAAAATGAATTCTCATTTCTGCTCCAACACCTGACCAACTAAAAACAAAAAAATAATAATTGCAAAGTGTTAAAAATATTACGAGTTGCAACTAAAAATAGGATGTTGCAAAATCAATAAGAATGATGAAGAGGGTCCAATTCAAAAATAATAGGCCCCAATGTTGAAATTCGTGGAGTATGAGAATTCTTCATTGATAAACTCTATGTCTCTAATCGCATAAAGTTTTTAGAACATTTATTGCATTCTATCCTTTTATTTCTTATCTACATCACTACATTTGGCCCCATTACAACCTTTGTTGAAAACCTTTTGATTTCATGTAGTGCCTTCGGTGTAGAAGAGAATTGTACCAAAGGAAGAGCCTATGATGTTTAACTCTTCCATTAGAGATTGGATGATGGTTTTTGTGAGGTTTTATGAGAATTCACTTGTTTGAGCATGCATGGTTTCGTCACTGTTGACATTAACTATTCATACACACACACACTTGAGTATGCTTATTATGAAAATGTATTGGAAGAATAACTAAGGGTTAAATTCGACACTTGTTTGATTTCATTTCCATATTACTTTGTTGCTTCCTGAGAATAATGGTTGGAAGTTAGTTATTATAGGTGTTTGTGGGTATCATCATTGGAAACTCTCATGAGACTATAATTCGTCCTCTATGGGTTACCTAAGGGTTTAAAGGCTTGTGGAATAGGCTAAATGCAATTGTGATTTCCTAAAAAAGTGAATTAGTTTAGGTTTATTTTAGGCTTGCTCGAGGACGAGCAAGGGTTAAGTGTGGGGGAATTCGATAAGTGCATATTTTGACATATTTTGTATCAAATAGTTTATACTTTCTTTACTTTATTCTTGTTAGTATTATAATTTTATTAATATTTTGTATTAAGTAATCAATGAACAAAAAGATATCAAAAAGAGCCAAAATAAAATCAAAGAAGACAACACATTTTTTGAGCAAGTTGAGAGATAATATTTTATTAGATAAAAAAAACATCACAATTAGAAAATCAGCATGTTTTCAAACTTGTACAGTTTTGGTATTTTGGGCATAACTCCATGTTCAAAAGTCCTATAGACCTGAATCTTACTTATTTTAAAAGCCAAGAGATATAACTACAACTTTGTTATTGGAATCTCAACCCAATCCATCCTTGATTATAGTAGAAAATTTATCTAAATAAGAGCATCGAAAGGAATCTATCTATACTGATACATTTTCTTAAATCAAGCATAACTTTCTTCCTAGTGGTTAGAATTAGGAGATTCAAGTTGAAAAATAAAGCTGAAGGAAAATATACAAATTTTATGTTGATCACTTTCCAAAATCATCTGATTGCATGGAGAAAAATGGATGAAAAAATTCAGATTTGAAAAGTATATGTGAATTTAAATCACATTTGAAGTTAATTTGGAGTGCATTTGGAGTGAATTTGGAGATGTCAATCTAGACATTCTTCTACTATAAATAGGGGTTCTTGGATGACATTCAATATACAAAAACCCTTATAGGAAGAAATAAAGTTTTATTGTTGTCTTTCTTAAGGCTAAATTTTTTTAGTAGTAATGTAAGTTTTCTAATAGTAATAGAAATGTGTTCTCTAGTTTCTCTTCTTTTTTTAGTATTTTCTACATTTATTATGTCTTTATAAATTTCATTTAAGTTGAGAAGAAAGGGTAAAGCTCTTGGTGAAGGAAGATGAATAGTTATAAAGGTTCATAATGGTCTGGTGTGTTATTTTATTATTTTAATTTTTGATTGAAACTCTCATTGTTTAGTGACAATTCTTAATTTATGTATCATCAATGACACAACAAATACTTGGGTTCATTTAGCTTATTGTACGGTTCTACCCCACTAACTGCTAATGTGAAACTTTGATTTATTTTATGGTGATTCTTAATTTATGTATTTCAATGGCACAACAAATAATTGAGTTCATTTATCTTATTGTCCGGTTCTATGCCGCCGACTGCTAATGTGAAATATCGATTTGTTGTAGGCAAAGGTGTGCATAAATATTTAATCCCATAAACAAATATTGGTGTTAAGATATAATTTATAAATAGTAAGATAATATCATGATTACCTTAATGTATGAGTTATTTGATAACATTTTTCCATTGAAACCTTTATTATGTATGGATTCCAATTGTGACATTAAAAAGAGGTAAAAAGAATAAATAATCGTTCATCTATCCAAAACTCAAGAGCGGATCCCTAATTCTCAGTATTTTTATTACTTTGATTTCTTAGTTATAGCATAAATTTTTCTTTATATTCTAAATCACATTCAGCCCATCTTTTAAAAAATATAAACTCGAAAACTTCAAATAACTTCTATATGAATCGACCTCGAATTCCCGAAAAATTTATTACTTGACACAACTTGCACTTCGTTTGCAACCTTAAAGTTGTAACACAATAATTCAGCTATAATCCTGCTGGGCAGCCAAACAATAATGGAACTAGTTCCGAAGGCCAACAAATCCCCCGAAGGGGCCCAAACATTGCGTAGGCTAATTTGAGAGCTTAAAACAAAATACGAATTTCCATGCTAAAGCACACGAATTAGAAAATGCAATTTTTCATGCATGATCAATAAAGTAAATTCTCTTATATGCTTGACCCTTAGTTTCGAGAAGAACTCTTGTCCCACTGAAAAAGAATTTTATCAGAAACAATTGAGTTGAGGACAATGAGCAAGCTTATTAAAAATCTTAAAACAATATAAAATATATATAAATATTATAAGAAGATAAAAGTAGACCTCAAATTTCCAAATCTTATGATATCTTGATAACTCTATGAATGAATTCTTTTATGTTCCATTGAATCTAAAATTAGCAGTAATAATTATGTAAGACATCATATAGTAATTGGAACAAAATTCCCAAGTAGACTTGAATAAAAATCCTTGTTTATCCTAAATTTTACACTTGTTTTATGCATAAGATCAGACAAAACCTTAAATTAATTAAAGTCAATTCTATCAAGAAACCCACCAAAGGAATATCAAGGTAGTGTCCTCTCTTCTAGCAATAATAGAACCCGCAAGATGGTTGCTAGTAAACAAAGACGATGATTCATCCAAACTTAATTAACTCATAAAACAGCAAATTGTGGGCCTTCTTAAAAACATCAGTATACTATAAAGGAATATCAAGGTGGCAACATTCTCAAGCGTTAATTCAGTGTGGTGAATTGCATGGTTTCTAGTATTATACTAGTTTTATCTCCAGTTTTCAATTAGAATAATACATTGAGCGCCCATTAAATAATATATTAATCAAATGTAAATACACCCAAAGAAACAAAACTCATTTGAAATAGCCATAGTCAATACGAGGGATACACATTTACCTATCCTAGCAAATAGTCAATGGAGCTCACACTATATTACTATAGTGATTTATATGAGCTTAAACCCATAAACAATATGCTTCCACTATCAAAATTTTATTAGAAAAACAACTAATCTGGCAAGTGCAATGTGCATGAACTGCCAAAGTAATTACTGATTAGCTATTTTGTTTCTGAACTTAGTTCATGTTTTGGGAGTACTTCTACAATATAAGTCCACTGCAACTCATAGTTTCAATTTTTCTTTGATGATTTTCACTTTTGTTTTTAAGTAATTGTAATCAACAACAATTCTAATACCATTGTTCAAAAGCATAATATTTCTATTAAAAGTGAAGTAATTAAATTCAAGAAAATCTATCTTAAAAAAATAATACATGACATGTTGCAAATATTTTTTTTTATATGCAAAAGTACATATAATATCAACACTACACTGCTCATTAAAAATAGAACACGAAATATATACTATATAATAAAATGAGCTTGTAAATATAATTAATTGAAAATCATTTCAAGTTAAATCCTTAAATTAATAAAGATGTCCAACCCAAGAAAAAAAAGGTTGAACAATGAAAACTAACAAGATGTTCAAATTCAAAAATTAAAATTTAATTAAAAAAATTCATCATAGTCAAAATCCTCTTGTCTGGTATATGGAATTGGCTATAGCATCACGTACAATAGCCATTTCTTGACTTTGTTGCTCATTCACGATATTCCTCTAAGTCAACCTCGGTTTCTTCATTGCCACTGAAGTAATCTTCATCTTCATCGTAATGTTTAAATTTTTCATCAGCTATTGCCTCTTGTCTTATATAATTATGTAATGCCATTGAAGCAACAATAATTAGTCTTTGAGTTTCGAAAGAAAATTTGGCCATTTTTTTTAATTCAATTCAATTATATATAGAAAGTAATAAAAAATAAATTTTCAAATATTAATAAAAAGAGTATCTACTAAAAACTATTAACTGATACCTAACTAGAAATCTTTTAAAAGCTAATTAGAAACTTAATGAAGAAAAAGGACAACTATTTCTTGCACCTAATTTAAATAGTAAGAATATTCTAGATGTAGTCTATATGGAATAGAGCTTATTAATAGTCCTATCATATTGTGCCTTTTCATCTTTAAGCCACAAGAACCGCAATTTTGGATTCCCAAGGACAATAAATAAATCTCGTTGTTCCTTTTTCAAAAACAACCTGCAAGCAAACAAATAAAGCTCACTTCCTTTAGGGACTTCACACATCTCATTTAGTATATTAATATATTCTTGCATTGTATTCTCCGATCTTGCACCCATTGCTTCAATAGTTTCACAAATACGACCAAGATATATATCCATATTTGTAGCAGATGAAACTTTACGAGAGTATTTAGGTAGTGGAAACTCATCCCTGGCCCTCTTATGGCATCGGACACCAGCAGTATCTCCAACTCCATTTTTAGTTTGATTTGGTTTAGCTGCTTTGTTTGGTTCTTCAACTTGTACCTCTAGATCTATTTGTATTATATTTTCTTCTAATTGACTTGATTAGGTTTGACATGGTCCATTAGAGTCATTTGGTAGAGATCCTTCTGAAGGTGCCCAAGCATTTTTTCCAGTTGCATATCCTTCTTTGAACAAAGAGGTCAATTCCTCAAAATTTTCAAATCCTTTGTATCGATATTTAATTGTATCCGAATTGGCCTAGGAAATTATAAAATAAGTCATTTAAGTTTTCACTATAACACATGTGTATGTTTACAAGTTTCAAAAGTTAATGAAAAATAATAATTTACCTTCAGTACTCATCCTACCATTCATCAAATGCAGAAATCATGTTTTTGATATTATCCTAACCAAGTCCAGTGTCTGAAGATATCAGTTTATACCACACTTTCCAATCTTGTTTGGTATTGTCCCAATGATTTTTCAACTGCTTCTTATCATAGTTCAAACCAGTCTTCTGGACAAAGTCAACACAAATTTTGTTCCACCCATCTCTACTGAAAAAAGTCCCTAATTTACTCCCTTTTGATATTTGCTCACAACATAATTCAACAAACAACTTGTGTGCATCACTATTCCAAACTGCCTTTGTCTTTACATTTTTCTTAAATTGTTGTATATTTGAGTTAAGTTCTATATCTTCATTAACAAACATGAAAAAATTAATCAAAAAAGAAAAATAAAAAAGATAAGAATTCTATTCAAATAAGGAGAATGATGACATGTAATATAGTACTATCCTATACTCTGTCTAATCAATAATTTTTCATCAAAGACACTTTGATATAATTACAGAGCAGAATAGAAACAAAATCTAATATTGAAGAAATACACCTGATAAAAACATTCGCAAGAAATTCCATTAAGAGAAAAAAGAAACTTCCATTCATGTTTTATCCAGAATAAGAGAAAAAAGAAGCTTCCATTCATGTTTTATCCAGAATAAGATTTATCCAGAATAAGAGAAAAAAGAAGCTTCCATTCATGTTTTATCCAGAATAAGAGATCCACCAAGTATAGATGTATACAAACTCCAAAATTCATGGAATAAAAGGAAATAATTTACAAAATTTTAGTAAAAGTAGCAAAGAAAACAAGAATCCAATTGAATATAAAGTTTCAGCATTAAACTATAACCTTATAATATATATATATATATAAGAGAAAACTCACCAATAATTTAAACGAAGGAGAAACAATCTAAGTCCAGAGAATTTACTTGAAAAATAGAGAATAATATCAAGGATCAGTATGTGTAGAAAGTTATAGGGGTATGAATTTTGTATAATTTGTTCAAATTTTTTTATCAGATAAAAATTATAAAATATATGTATGAAGAATCCAAATAAAAAATACATCATCTACATCTCAACTAAAAAATAAATTACAAAAAGAAAAAATTATAGATACCTTGAAATCCCTTAGAACTTTTGTGAAAAGTTTTGGAAGAATGAACGTGTTTTGAAGAGTAGTATAGAGTAGTATAGTGAGGTTAATATTAGTAATTTAAATAGAAAGAGAAGGGATAGAATTGGAAAATATCAACTTTTTAATAACTTCCAGATACAAGTACGGGAAATAAGTTTTGAGAAGCCGCATATTCTCACTTTTCTAGAATGGACTTTTAGAGATGTGATTTATCTGAAAAGTCCATCCAATATAAATCACCAAACACAAAAAAAAAAATTAAATAGACTTTTATATCTAATCCATTTGAAAAGTGATTCCAAACATGCTCTTAATCTCTACGGGTCTAACCTTAAGAATGCCCACAAGAATTTTAACTTAATATTTTGTCAGTTATCTACTATGCATATTATCTCTTCAAAAGTAGATAATTCAAACCTAGATGGGATACATATGGAGACTTGTCTATATAGGAGATACATATAAGTTGAACCAAATTAATTCTTTTGGATCCTTAAGATGTGGAACCAATTCCTAACTGCTCTCAAAGTCCTAATGGCTTGAAACTCTTTATGTTTCCTAACAATATTAAACTAAGAAAAACAAGTTTTGTTTAATTGACATACAAAATTAATTAATATTTCTATCTTGAAAAAAATTTAAGGTATTACATCCTTACCCTTATAAAAAGTTTCATCCTCGAAACTTAAATAAAGTTAAGATAAGTACCTTTCATTGTATCATCATTCGCATCCACATCCTGCTCTGTCAAAGCAAACACCCTTGCATTACTCTCTTTTTGTTGCTCAACTGGTCTTCCTACTTCAGTCCCTCCATTCTTTTTAATTGGTCAATCGCTCTTTGACTGCATTTAAAACATTGCTGCATTCTTCTAGCGACATTCACCAGGATGTCTTCTATTACAACACTCACATTTATCATACTGAAACTTTTCATTTCTATTCTTTTCTCCAAAATGTTGTGATCCTTCTAATCGAGGCCTCTTACGATCCCCACCATTCTGCTCAAAAGATTTTCACATCGGACTGGCTCGCTCCATTAAATCTCTGTATTTGGTATCAAGATAGGAGGATACTCTTCCCTGAATATCCCTTATCAGCCCTTGACAAAACCTATTCACTTTGCTTTCCTCCTCTGAGTTCAAATAGAAAGGACAAAAACGACCAAGCTCATTCAACTTGTTTGCATACTCAAGTATAGACATGCTCCCAGTTTGCTTTAGATTAAGAAATTCTTTTTCCTTAACTAATCTAACTGAATGAGGAAAGTATTGCTTGAGGTGTCAACCTCCTAAAACCATCGCAAGACAATAGGTTTGTTAGGTCAATGTATGTTGACTTTATAGAATCCCACCAATTTTTGGCAATCCGAATCAACAAAGGTAACGCTACATTGAGTCTTGCTTTTAGAGGATAGTCCATCTATATCTATTTCTAGACCTAACCACAGTTCCAGTTCGGAACCACTAATTTCATGGTTTGGAAAAATCTCAACCCTTAACCGTAATTGGTTACGGTTTGGGTTTTTGGAACCGGTGGGCCTATTTTGGTTATGGTTTCGATTGACCGCCGATTCCGATTCTGGTTCTGAATCTGACCCTTGAATTTATTTTATTTTGACTTATGTTTTGAAAAATTATAACTTCTTAACTAATCATTAATTTTACGAAATTACAACTTTTGAAAAACAAAAACGATGGCTTGAAATCTTAAACTTAATTTTGAATGAAAATTTTTGAACTTAAATTTTTGTTAATTTTTAAACTTCATGAAAAAAAATTAACTTAAATTTGAAAAAAAAAATTATTACCTAAAATTTAAATTATCAAATATTCTAATTATAATAAACATAAAAAAAATGCTCAACTTGAAATCTTAAAGTTTAAACTTAAATTTCAATAAAAAATTTGCAGTTAAATTTTAAAAAAAATATTAGCTAAAATTAAATTATATAATTAAAAACCATTTTAAAAATAAAATAGGGCTTGAACTTAAATTTAAGTTGCCTACGTATCCTCTTAGGGTATAGAGGAATCAAAGCCCACGTAGTTCTCTTACCTTTTAACCCTTCTTATCGTAGTGAGTGATGTGGTTCAATCACTCCCACCCGTTCCTCTTAATTCGGTTGACCTTGTCTTCATATAAAGACCTTGATCCAATCATCAAGACATGCTTGGGCTTCTAAATTCTCAAAAGACAAGGTTGAGCGTTTCTCACTCATATATTACCTCCCATACTGAAGACTTGCTCCACTGCAATGGTTGAGGCAAATAAAATAAGTATCTCCTTCACCATTATGGACAAAACTGGATAAGTTTGCTCCTTTTGCGACCACCATCATAAAATATAGAACTCTCCATCATCATTTATCTCATTAAACTCAAATGAAACATTAAAATAACTCTCAAATTCCTGATTGGAACTTGAGGATCCTCTAGGACATTTAGTCTGTTCTCTAAGTAAAAGTTGTGTTGTCGTAAGCCTAGAACTACTACTACTAGTTCTATATATATCAACTTGAGTTGTTTGTGATTCATGTTTGGAACTATATTCATTATAAATTTGTTTAAAAGTATTCTAACTTTAAATATAATATTTCCTATATCTAGAGTATAATCATTATTGTTGAGTTGGTTTTATACTAATAATACATATGCCTTTGGATTAACATTTGGTTTATTTTTAAGTATTTATATTACTTTATATGCATTTAGTTTGAAATTTTGTAGGTAATGGTAAAAGGAGAAGAAAATGGAAAGAAACATAAAACTTGGTTAAAATTTAGAAGAACCCATTGTATGGTGCTATTGACAGTAGTGTTTGTATTTTCATCATAACTATTTACTCCAATATCATTTTAACTTTATTCTTGAACCATTGGAAAGCTACGAGATAGATCAATAAGTTTTATGTTTACCATAAAATCTAGTTCATTCGATTTCAGTGAGAAATATTGGTTAAATAATTTGCACTTGATTGAAACTTTCTAGTATGGTACATCTTGGTATTATATCCATAACACTTTCCACATATTTCGTATTGCATTGATTCAAGTGGTTATGGAAATCTACGATATAGGGCTACAATTAATTAGAAGACACCAAAAGCCAATTCATCTTAAAAAGAAGTTAAAAACTAGCTAAAATAGCTGAATATTGTCAAAATTACTGAATTGGAGGAGAAAAACTACAACAGCGGCGCCTAGGCGCCAAAGAAAATAGAGAGCATGACTCTTAGGTGCCAAATTAGGATGCTTAGGTGCTGAAAATAGAGAGCACTGCGCCTAGGTGCTGCAGAGCGAAAAAGTAGGGTCAAAATGGGATTTTTGCCCTCTTTAAGGCATCACACATCTAATTTTAAAGATTCCAAAAGCCTCCAAGAGAAAAATTAGATAGAGAGGGGGGAGAAAAGAGAGAACAAGCTAAGAAAAAAAAGAAAAGAAAAGAAGAAAAAGAAGGAAAAAGAGGCGAGATTTCTTCCAAGATTTGACAAGAAGACATCTACAAGGGAAGAAACTCATTCTCTTCCAAGTTCAATTTTATTTTCCTCTTTCTTTCTTTGATTATGTTTATGAATATTATTAAGTTGTCATTCATTTTTACCACTATAAACTAGTTTCTTTTTCTAGGGTTGTGATGTAATCTAATTATGATATTTTGAATATTTGTATCAATTCAATTCTTGATTTAATTGTCAAGTTGAGTTATCTATGTTGTTCTTAATGCTTTCAATTACTTGGCCACTAATTGAATGATTTGCTAATCATATTGACCCAAGATGTGATATATGTGTCTAGTTCTATATGTAGAAAATCATAAATTGCATGTAAGATAGGGATATACTTACATTGTTTGTATAGTCTTGTTAGAAATTCATAGAACTTAATGAATTGTTGATTGCTATAATTCACATAAGAATATAGTGTGTTAGCAATTGATGGTATTTTCGTTAGACATTGGGAGAGGCTAGTGGATAATTTAGGGATTCACGACTATCATTTAGGAAATAAATTGAGATTGATGAGATAAATTATTCAATTCAGACTAATTATGGTAAAATCATAACCCTAGGCTTTTAAGTTTTTGAATTTCATCATTAGTTGATTTTGATCATTAGTTAGTTTAGGTAGACTTAGTTTATAATCATAAATACCTATTTTTATTTATTCAAATAAAATTAGAGTTAACATAATTTCGGTACTTAATAATTCAACAGTCCTCGTGGGAACAATACTCTACTCATCATTTTATTACTTGTTAACGACAATGTGCACTTGTGTTCAATAAAATATGCAACAAGTTTTTAGCACCGTTGCCGTGGACTGTTTGTTTTTATTAATATCGATACCAAGTAACTTTGATTTTAATTTGAGTTTTTCTTGTATATATTTTCTTAGTGTGTCCTTTTTTTATCATCGTAGGTGTTTTCTTGCATGTGTGATATGAGCAGAAAGTGATAGATGAGATGGCATATAATTCATACTATTAGCCAAGTGAATATGATATGACAAATCAAGCTTCAATTCAGGCTTTTGGGATTAACTGAGAAAATACCATTAATGCGTTGTCTGCTCAGGTACGTGAGTCATATTATGGTTTTTATGCAAGAACACAATACTAAGAGAACAACTGATTTGCATCACCATACATCGAGCATGCTGAATATGGGTGGAATTACAAACAACTGCAAAATTATTCTTTCTCTAACACTTATAATCAGGGATGGCCAAATCATTATAATTCTTCATGGAGAAATGATGAGAATATGATGTGACATGCACCTAGTTACTCACCATTAGAGAAGAAGTGAAGCCTTGAAAAAGCACTAGCTCGATTCGAACATACTACTGACCGAATCTTGTTGCGAACTAAACTTAGTAATCCATCACCAGAGAGGATTTTTCTTGATGAAGCAATAGCTCAATTAGTAAATACTCAGAGCCAATTCATGTTGGAAGCTACAACTGAAGTCCAAAATCCATCATCACAATTTCAAAACTCGAAGATCCAAAATTATGAGATGGATAACAAATTTCCAACAAGACATCAAGACAATTTGCCTTACACACCTGAGGTAAATGGAGTGGGAGAAGAATATTGTGATGTTAGTTTGCTAAGTGATGAAGAGATTGAAACTATCTTATGGATTGAAAAACTGATGAAGAATGAACAAGAGGTATCAACATAAATACCTCTAGTGGAGAATGAAGAAGATCAAGAAAATGTTTAACCAAGCGCATCTCAAGAGCCATCACTCGAAGTTTTTTATCCTCATCTTCTACAAAATAATAAGCCTGTATCAAATGTTGTGGAGGATGATATGGGGATCTCATTGCACAAGTATGAATTAGAGGATCATAAGTTGGGAGGTTGCTCAATAAAGCAATCTATGGTGGAAAATAAAGGTGTATTTGAGGATGTTGACAAATTTATTATCCATATAGATTTCATCATCCCTGACATTGAAATATTTTTGGTCATTGGGCATGTACTCATCAATGTAAAAATGCACTTGGTCCCATACTGGATTATGCTCATTATGCGTATCTTTGGGGGCCACTTACACTTTTGGAGCATACAAAAGCATGGCATGAGAAACACTTATTTTTGGACCCCGGTTGAGCAAAGAAGAAGTCTGGCTGAAGACTATAAATTAAGCACTTCTTGAGAGGCAACCCAAATGTTTTCTATTTTTTTAAATTTTTTTCTTATTTAGTTGTTTAATATTTATTTTTTCTCTTTTAGGTTGATGAATTTTTGTTTGTTTTCAGTTCAGGATCTAACTTAAGTTTGGGGGAGGATTTGTAAAATAAGGAGTGATATGCAACCAACTAATGAATGCACATCCATAATTGTTCTAGAAGAGGATGATGATGAAGTTAATGCGAACTAACACCATTTAGGGAAGTCTTCTATGTTTATCTTGCTTTATTTAACATTGAGGACAATGTTAGTTCTAAGTTTTGGGGTAGATGTGTGTGATTCATTTGCTCTTGTTTGTTTATAACTTTTGGAAGTTGATGAATATTGTGTTTATGTATGTGCTTAACTTTCGTGGCAATTTTTACCTTTCTTGTAATTCTTTGACATATTGAGCATATAGCCTTGAACATTTGGATTTTCTACATGCTTAGAAAAAGTTATGTGAACTCAATACTTTTTTTGCGATCTCATATAATTCTAGAACTTGTTTGATTGTCACTCAAGGTGAAATTCTAGGCTACATGACATTAGAGAAGTGATTTAGGCCATTTTTGGACAATTTGAGCCTTTCAAGTCATCCTATTTATGATGTATAATCCCTAATATCTCTCGTTGAGCCTATTAAGCTATTTTCTTTATCACCATACAAATCAATATCAACCAATGAATTAATTTTTTTTTATCTTACATATTACCCCACACTCAGCTCATTTCTATTCTAGTAACATCATTTTGAGCATTGAAAGTGGTTTGAAAAAAAAGGGCAAAAGAGAAATGGCGATTTGGTCAAAACTCCTAAAAAAAAGAGTAAATAAATATGAGAAAGAGTGCAACACCCATTGTTCATAAAAATAAATAAGTTTGGGGTGTAGCACTTCAGAAAACAAAAAAAAGAATATGTTAAAATAAAAGGAGTTTAATAAATAAAGTGGTGTGACAAATCAAAAGAAGAAAGGTTCGTGAAGTGTGAGATGAAAATATGGTGGTGCTCATCAACAAGGTTCTAGAATAGTCGTATGCTATGAGTAATTTGAGTCACTATATTATCTTTTATCCTACCATTACGTTAGCCACACGCTACAAACTTTCAAAGTTCTAATGATCCTTGATGTTGTGTTAATCTACATTAGTGGATAGTGACATGAAAAGCAAGCCTATGGAATTCTAAAACACATAATTAAGAGATCAATAATTTGGTTGTGAGTTTGTATAAACCAATCTGAGTAGCAAAAAGTTAAGTGTAAGAGGCTACACACACACACTTAAAGGATTTAAAGATGGGTGAATTTAACACTTGAGTTGAAATTATGTATTTTGATGATATTTTGAGATTTTCTTGAATTATAAACTCATAACGTTTTTCAAAGCTCATTTGGTTAGTAGGTTGTGATTATCACTTATTATTTTACTTTTTTTATTTCTTTCTTTTGCTTGAGGACAAGCAAATGTTTAAGTTTGGGGGTATTTGTTGAGTTGGTTTTATACTAATAATACATACTAATAATGCGTACTAATAATACGTATGCCTTTTGATTAATATTTGATTTTTCAAGTATTTATGTTAATTTATATGTATTTAGTTTGAAATTTTTTAGGTAATGGTAAGAGGGGAAGAAAATGGAAAGAAACATAAAAGTTGGTTAAAATTTAGAAGAACCCATTGTATGGTGCTATTGATGGCAGAGTTCGTATTTTCATCATAACTATTTACTCTGATGTCATTTTAACTTGATTCATGAACCATTAGAAACCTAAGAGCTAGAACTATAATGTTTATGTTTACCATAAAATCAAGTTCGTTCGATTTTAATATGAAATATTGGGTTAAATAGTCTGAACTTTACTGAAACTTTCTAGTGTGACACATCTTGGTATTATGACCATAACTCTTTCCAAAGATTTCATATCAAGTTGATAAACATGGATATGGAAAGCCAAGACATATGGTTACAATTCATTAGAAGATATAAGAAGCCAATTCAGCTTAGAAAGAGGTTAAAAACTAAATAATAAAGCTAAATACTGTCAAAAGTACTGAAGTAGAGGAGAAAAACTGCAGCAATGGTGCCTAGGCGCCAAAGAAAATAGAGGGCACGGCGCCTAGGCACCAAAATAGGGTGCTTAGGCACCGAAAATAGAGAGCACGATACCTAAGCACTACAAAGTGGAAAAGTAGGGCCAAAATGAGATTTTTGCCCTGTTTAGGGCATCACACATCCAATTTTAAGGATTCCAAAAGCTTCCAAGAGAAAAATCAGATAGAGAGGGGGAGAGAAGAAAGAACAAGCCAAGAAAAGAAAGAAAAGAAAAGAAGAAGAAGAAGAAGAAGGAAGAAGAAGAGAAATTTTTTCCAAGATTTGACAAGAAGACATCTACAATAGAAGAAACTCATCCTCTTCCAAGTTCTATTTTATTTTCCTCTTTCTTTCTTTGATTATGTTTATGAATATTATTAAGTTATCATTCATTTTTACCATTATGAATTAATTTATTTTTCTAGGGTTGTGATGTAATCTAATTATGATATTTTGAATATTTGTATCAATTCAATTCTTGATTTAATTTTCAAGTTGAGTTTTCTACATTGTTCTTAATGCTTTTAATTACTTGGCCACTAATTGAATGATTTGCTAATCATATTAACCCGGGAGGTGATATATGTGTCTAGTTCTATGTGTAGAAAATCATGAATTGCATGTAAGATAGAAATATACTTGCATAGTTTGTGTAGTCTCGTTAGAAATCCATATAACCTAATGAATTATTGATTATTGTAATTCACATAAGAATATAGTGGGTTAGCAATTGATGGTATTTTCGTTAAGCCTTGGAGAGCGAGTGGATAATTTAGGGATTCTCGACTATTATTTAGAAAATAAATTGAGATTGATGAGATAGATTATTCAATTCAGATTAATTATAGCAAAATCATAACCCTATACTTTTAAGTTTTTGAATTTCATCATTAGTTGATTTTGATTATTAGTCAGTTTAGGTAGACTTAGTTTGCAATCATAAACACCTATTTTTATTTTATTCAAATAAAATTAGAGTTAACATAATTTCGGTACTTAATAATTCAACAGTCCTCATGGGAATGATACTCTACTCATCATTTTATTACTTGTTAACGACAACGTGCACTTGCATTCACTAAAAGTTGCAACAATTTTCGTAATGTCTTAAAGCATTACAATAAATTATTAACATGTCTTGTAAACCATCTAATTTAATTATAGGGTAAAAAACAACAATAATTAAATTAATATCTGAATTTTCAAAAAAATATTTTACCCATTTCAACTGCATTGATAAAGCACAATTTACTAAATTTTTATCTTCGGAGTTACTATTATCTTGTAAAATAGATGTAATTTTACAATAATTTAATAATACTAAATGAGAAGTTATGGAATAAATACTAGATAATTGTAAAGTAGCATCATTAAAGATTTTTAAAATATTATAAATTTTTTACATATTGTCCAATGATGTGGATATAAATGAAAATGAGTAGCAACAGTTTGTAAAAAAACAAACTTACATAATAAATCTTTATAGTCAAAAGATTCTATATGTTGAATTCCAACGGGTTGGAACATCCCGTAAAAATATTTTAGGCCTCATACCATTGGCCTTATAAAATCTATACCATTGTTTATTAATGTGTGAATGTGTTCATAAATAAAAAAATACTTGTCTAATTAGTTTAAGTTTATTATCTAAAACTTTTAAGCTATCTTGTACACATAAATTTAAAATATAACATATACATCTAATATGAAAAAATTTACCATTAATTGTTGGTTCACATGTAGCTGTAAAATCATCAATACTAGCATTATTAGTTGTAGCATTGTCAAATGATATTGAAAAACTATTATTAACTAAATTATATTCTTCTAATATTAAAAATATAATTTGTGAAATATTTGCTGCTGTGTGGACCATCAAAAATTCTAAATGCAAGTAATCATTTTTGAAGTGTTTAAGAATTATCAATCCAATGACATATAATACCTATATATGTATGTATTTGTCAATGGTCACTCCAAATATTACTACATAAATAAATTTTATTATTTACATTGCTTAATATTTCTTTTAACTTTTTTTTAGTT
Organism: Paulownia fortunei; assembly: GCA_019321725.1. Classification (NCBI taxonomy): domain Eukaryota; kingdom Viridiplantae; phylum Streptophyta; class Magnoliopsida; order Lamiales; family Paulowniaceae; genus Paulownia; species Paulownia fortunei. Next base: position 14,821,911 of record CM033114.1, read on the forward strand.
TTATTATATATTTTTTTTACATGATGTGTTTGTGTGGTTCGTGGAATATCTTTAGCCATCAGATTATATGTTGTTTGAATTAACTCATTAAAAAATAATTTATATGCAAAAATAAAATTAAGATGTTCAACAAAAATAAATCTAGCTAATTTTTTTCTATATCTAACATCATTATATTTAAATAAAGAAAGATTGTTACCTCCACCGGTGTCAGGAGATGCGAACGACGGTATTTGTGTTTAGGTATGGTTAATGCCAAATTCCACCGGATGCTTATTCTCCACATGTCTTCTTAAAGATCCATAACGATCTCGGATTGAAATTTGTAAGATTGCGAACAATATTTACACTTTGCTCGCATCTCTACATTTGGAAGTGTCACTTTATCAAAATATTTGGTAAAAATAGAGGATTTGAAAGATGAAGTAGATCAAGTATGAGAATCACTCATTATTTCTTGAGTATTAAACAAGTGAGTTTGCTCTTCATCACTCAACTTAACTTCATAATCAATATTGAGCCTGGGTTGCTCGTTGGTAGCGGACATCTTTCTCTTACCTCTGTTGCTTAAACCAGCCATTTTTTGCTAAATGATAAAAATTTAGAATATAGAATTGAGTAATAAATAATTAAAGATGAAGGAAATGAAATATGAAAAATGATTTAATGAAACTATTAAAATAGTCTAGAATATAGAATATAGAATTGAAAATGAATAATTGAGAGTAAAAAATTAGAGAATTGAGAGTTGAGAATTAGAGAATTGAGATTTGAGAGTTGAAACACGAAAAAATGAAGAGGGGAGGGGTTTTTATAGGGGAAAAATACCTAAAAAAAAGGTGTTTGACCATTGCCAACGGCTAAAAACTGTACGGACCCATAACCTTACGGGCTGGTTACGGGTCCAACCCGTTTACCACGGGTCGGGTCCAATTCGGACCTAGCCCATGGTCAGGTCTATCTATATCTATGTCTATATTTATCTATCTATAAAAGTGTGAATGAGTCAAATGGTTTCTTGAAATTTTGAGATACCTATTATAACCTTAATAAATAAGTATTAGATAGACCAAAAAAGGATATAATTGAATTTTAAATATTTTTAATAATCTAAATTGAATATAATTTCAAGTGTCTTTTTAAATAAATAATTCTTTTTTAAAAACTCGAAGTGTATCTTTTTTCTATCATAACTCTTTGAATACTTTGAATTTTGAAATAAAATTAATTTCATATTAAATTAGATTACAAAAACTTTCCAACCATATCTGATAAGCATATATAGAGAAATTCATATGAGAAAATTATGGTTGTTTAAAGTTGAATATTATGTACAACTATATATTAATTTAGGATATTTTCTCAACAATTTGATATATTTCTATTATAATTCTAGAAGAAAAAATGTTTTACAGTAGAAATAAAAAATAAAAATAAAAGTTATTTTTAGGAGCTTTGATGCTAAATAAAATGTAATTGATTTTAAGATAAGCAAATTATAATATGCTATCAAAAATTAGACTAAAAGTTATTTTGGTATCTAAGTTTTTCCATTAATCTTTATCTAACTTTTGAATAGTGATGGATATGTCCTTGAACCTTTTGCATCCTAATTTATATTTAGTAATCAATTCAATTATTTTTTTATGATATATTCTTTTGATTAAGTAAATTCAATAATTATGATAATATAAACTTAAGATTGAATAATAACAAATATAATAAAAAGAACATAAACGCTTATACCCATATAAAAAGTTAAAAATTAAAAATAGAGCTATATGAAAGCTATATTTTTCTAATTAATGAGATGAGGATTTTAAAATTAGTTTTTAATGTGAAAGTTTAATATAAAGAGTAGAGAGGACAAGATAATTATTTACTTTATTTTTATTGTATTTTCCTATCATATTTTGTTTTATTTAGGCCCTTATCAATAGGATGAAAAGTCCAAAAACGTTTTAAAAAAGAAGTATGTTAAATCTATGCTATCAATAGATAAAATTTTATTTAATCAAATGACATATAACAAAAAAAAATAGAAATAACAATTAAAAGTAAATAGAATAAAAATAATATGAATGTCATTGTAAGAAATTTATTAAAAGAATTAAAACACTTTTATTTAATATGTAAAAATTTGATATTTACGGTAAAACTCGAGTGATTCTTAAAAATAACACCCTTAAAAATTGTAAAAATTATGGAACCAATATGATATTTATCTTTATTTAACTTAAATCTTGAATAGTAAATTTAAGAGGTTATTTATGTTGGGTTCGCTATAATCGCAGGGGTATACACAGCGGAAAATTAAAATTTTTTATTTTCATAAATTTAACCCTTTGATTCGAAAGCGATTTTAACGATCGCGCTTATTCAAGTAAATATATAAATAAATATAAAATCAGATTATACTTTTCGTGCACTCCGGTTGTTGTAGGGAATGAAGCAATCAATTGCTTATCTTGGCCTATCAGAACTCGCAGGGATCCAAGTGTCTCCTCTCTATCAGGTCCATAATACAGAAGAGCAATACCAATCAAAAGGATTCACTAGTATCCTTTTAATTATTTACTAATTTAGAACCAGAGTATATTTTCAAGAACAATAAAGATTGATTCTTTAAGTTCTTAAAATAATAATATGAAGAAAATAACAAGAAACTGATTTTCTTTTTCTTTCTTTTCTTTTCTTGGAGAGTAAAAAATAGAAAACTTTAAACAAAATATTTTTTACTCAAATTTTTGAATTGATTATGTAATTTTCATCCCTCATATATATAGGGCTGAAAATTTTAATCATTTTCCAATTCTTGGAAAGTTTTTCAATTTTGAACTATTTCAAAACCTTATCTTGGAAGGATTCCAAATCTTCCAAAAACTCTTCTCTTTTCTCTCTCCTATTGTATATGGATTAATTTGAGACTACATTAATTATCAAAATTATTTACATACATTGTTGATATTAATTTGAACTTTTCAAATAATATCAAGATAGATATATATCATATATATATACTATAATTATATTTATACATAAATTAAATCTTAGTGGCCTATTTTATCCCATAAAATTGGTCACTTATATTTATTCTATAAATATGTTAATTAAATAAATCATATTTATTTAATTTATTCACTTCATACTTTAGTGGACTTTTTAAGTGATCTATATTTATTTTGGGCTTGAACTCAAAAATTTCCAAATCAATTCAATTGATTAAATCCTAATTTAATCAATTCAATTGATTAATTTAATTTACTCCAATTGACCTTCCTAATCAAATTAGGTCCAATTAAATGATCCAATTACTTAATTGAATAATTTAATTTAACCATTAAATTAAATAGAACCCTTAATTAATTAATTGATCAGTATTAATTAATTAATTTCAAACCATTGGATAAAATCTAAAATTAGAAATGTTACTTTCCATAAAGATGTGTGACCCTTTTAGGTTCACTCATAAGCTAGTAGTGGGTTTACAACATTTGCAACTTATAAATAATAATTATTCTAATTAATTAATCCGTTTGGATTCAACTCCTTAATTTCAAGAACCTCACTATCTATGAAAATACCTAACAAGTAATCATGGCAAACTAGTCTTAGGTGAAATAGCGAGTAAACCTATTTCAGTTGCGAGTACCATACACGTACGATCATTTCGACAGCTAATCTCCTGATTGAATGTAGGGCATGGATTATAACTGTGATCACATTTTAAGTTCTAATGATTCTTGATGAATCACAATTCATACTGCCTTGACCAAGGTCTTTGAATCACGAACTATGAAAACATAAGAGATTCCCTTGTTTAAAAAGACAAGTGTCGAATTCTATATTGGCCACTGACAAACCTCCATTCACACCAGTGCAATACCCAACATACCCCCTTTTGTGATTGTCAAGCAATCAGAAGATATATCAAAGTGCTGCATGATGTACACAAGGCTACCATCGTGCCTCAAGTCTGAGAACTAGTCGTGTACTATCGCAACACAGAAATTCTTATTTCGATGAGCAAAGCCTCCAACTAAAAATTTCTTGTGGGCCATATTCGGTGTACTTGTTTCCTAACAAGCACCCACATACATGCACTTACGTCTCTATGCTAATGTTAATAGAATGTGACATCCTTGTCTCACGAGCATGCATTATATGTACGAGTCTTACTAAGTTATTTGATGTCCCATCTCAAAAAGCTCTCGACTTGGAACTTATTTAAGACCAAAGCCTTAGAGGCATATTTCATTATCACCATCATATGCGCAACCACGCCCCGTAGCTAAATTTGGTCTAAAAACTTTATCTAATGTACAGAAATAAAAAAATGCAAGACATAAGATAAAGAAAATGCCTTTTTATTAATATGATTTTCAATAAGATTGTCTTTATAAAAGCAAAAGAATATAATACACCCAACTAATTGGGGCATTGGGCATCCTACTATAACAATTTACACCTTGAGGTTTGAATCTTTGGTAACCACATCCCTATGTTTGATAAAAAAATTGTAAGATAAATTTATTTATCGATCAAAGTACCTTATCTCTTTATTTTAAATTAAAATATCTATAAAAATATGAATGACTCAAATAATTTCTTGTAATTTTTGAGATACCTATTATAACCCTAATAAATAAGTATTAAATAGACAAAAAGGAGGGTATAATTGAACTTTAAATATTTTTAATAATAAAAATTGAATGTAATTTCAAGTGTCCTTTTACATACATAATTCTTTTTCAAAAAACTGGAAGTCTATTTTTTTTCAATCATAACTTTTTGAATACTTTGAATTTTCAAATAAAATCAATTTCATTTTAAATTAGATTACGAAAGCTTTTCAACCATATCTCATAAATATATATAGAGAAATTCATATGAGAAAATTATGGTTGTATAAAGCTGAATATTATGCACAACTCTATATTGATATAGGATATTTTCTCAACAATTTGATATATTTCTACCATAATTCTAGAGAAAAAATAAAAAAATGAATTTACAATTGAAATAAAAAATTAAAATAAAAGTGAATTCTATGAGCTTTGATGCAAAATAAAAAGTAATTGGTATCTAAGTTTTTCCATTAATCTTTTTCTAATTGTTTTTATAGTGATGGATATATCCTTTAACCTTTTGCATCCTAATTTATATTAATCAATTCAATTATTTTGCTATGATACATTTTTTTGATTAAATAAATTCTATAATTATGACAATGTAAACATAAGATTGAATAATAACAAATATAATAAAAAGAATATAAATGTTTATACTCATATAAAAAGTTAAAAATTAAAATAGGCATATATGAGAGCTATATTTTTTTAATTAATGAGATGAGGATTTTAAAATTAGTTTTTAATGTGAAAGTTTAATAGAAAGAGTAGAGAGGACAAGATAATCATTTACTTTATTTTAATTGTATTTTCCTAGCATATTTTGTTTTATTTAGGCCTTTATCAATAGGATGAAAAGTCTGAAAAGGTTTTAAAAAAGAAGTATGTTAAATCTATGCTATCAATAGATAAAATTTGATTTAACCAACTGAAGCATAACCTAAAAAATCGAAATAGCAATTAAAAGTAAATAGAATAAAAATATTATGAATGTTATTGTAAGAAATTTAGAATAAGAATTAAAATACTTTTATTTAATATGTAGCAATTTGATATTTACAGTAAAACTCAAGTGATTCTTAAAAATAACACCCTTAAAAATTGTAAAAATTATGGTACCAATATGATATTTATCTTTATTAAACTTAAATTATGAATAATAAGTTTAAGAGGTTATTTGCACCCAAGGTTTGAATCTTTGGCAACTACATCTCCATGTTTGATAAAAAATTCTAAGAGAAATTTATTTAACGATCAAAGTACCTTATCCCTTTATTTTAAAAAAAAAAGGTGCAACTTTTAAAAAAGTAATTGGTAGTTATCTTTTATAGTAAATAATTTTATAAAAAAATTGAATTGAATATGATCATATTTTAAATTTTGTAGTCTCTTCAACGACATAAAGTGTATAGATGAATTCTTTTATATAAAAAGTAATTAAATTTTTTATAATTATACATGGTTCATAAATTTAAAATTTTGTATTTTTTGTAGTAAGATGAAAGACTCAACTTCAATTGCAAATGCCATGTTTTTAATAGTATAATAAATTGTACACTTTTAAGAAAAAAAAATCAAAATGAGTTATTTTCAGATGCATTTTTTTCTTAGATAAATAATAATGCGTATTCTGTATACTATTAAACCTCGTACTTTAAATTTTGGTAAAAATCTTTGCATAATTGTGCATTTTAAAAGATGACCCTCAATTAGTGTTTTTAAATAATATATATTTCAAACATATAAGAGTGATTTATATTCTTTCCTTCATTGTACTTCAATTTTGATCTTTTATTATCCATTTCAAAAACTAAATTTTTTCCCTTAGTATTCATTTTTTTCTCATATCTGAATTTGCATGTTCTCTTTAAATATTCAAAAAGATAGAATTTAATTTAAGTTAATTTTTAGTTTAAAATATTCATTTAAAAACTTTAGTTCTTGTCTCAAACATAAAAGTTAATCAATATGATTCATAATAATTAATGATTACCTCAAAATTAAAATTTTGGTCTCCTAATTCTTTTTTAAAACTACATATATAGTTTTATTATATATTAAATTAAGATAATTGGTATACAATCAAAGAGAGTTTTAAAATCTAAAATTATTGATGATTGCCTCAAAATTAAAATTTTATCTCTTATTTTTTTTTCAAAACTATACATAATTTGATTATTTACTAAATTAAGGTATTTAGTATTCAATCGAAGAGAGTTTCAAAACTTGAATTTTGGCTTATCTCTTTTTTTTTTAGTTTTATTTTAGACCTACCTTTTAATTAAAATGATGGATTATTGTCATACATGTTAGGTTATGTTCTTTTGTTTTTAAATACAATTTTGTTTTTGGAATTTTTAACAACATAGGACTAGAGATATGTTATACTAAAATTGCGAACCTCTAGAAAGGTGGATTCAAATAATCTTAAGTTCAAGTGTTATGATAATAATATTCATATGATTGTTAATAAAACTTAGAAGAGATTTTAAACTTAAGTTTTATGTATTGAGAAAAAAAAAAGATTAGATAGAATAAGAGAAAGTCACTATGTAGTAATTTAATGTCTAAAAGTGTATGTATGCCACTGTAAGAAGAAAAATTAAAAGAACTTCATTTAATATGTAATAATTTTGACATATACAATAAAAGTCAAGTTATTCTTAACTATATGTAAATTCAGGTGCAAATAAGAAATTCAATTAACAAATTTAGCCTTAAAATTTACTATGTTAAATCATGCATAGTAAGTTTAAGGAGTTATTTGCACCTTGAGGTGTGAATCTTTGGCAACCAAATCCCCTTATTTGATAGAAATTTATTTAAAGAAAAAAGTACAATATTCCTTTATTTTTGAAAAAAAAATGCATAATTTTTTAAAAAAACTAATTGATTATAATAAATTACTTATACAAAGAGAAGAAATGAATGAGATCAAATTTCAAAATTTATAGTTCCTTCAATGACATAAGGAGTATAGATTAGTTTTATATATAAAGAATAATTATAATTTCTATAATTATACATGGTTTAGAATTTACAATTGTGTAATTTTATAATAAAATAGATGTCTCAAGTTCAATTGCAAATTTCATCTGTAATAATATAATATATTATGCATTTTGAGGGAAAAGAATGAGAAGGAGTTATTTTTCAGATGCCTTTTTTGTCATAGATAAATAATAATACATATTCTATATATTATTAAATCCCATGATTTAAATACTGGTCTAATATTCTTTTACATAATTAGGAATTTTAAAAGATGACCCTCCTTAGTGTTTAGAAAATGATCCATATTTCGAACATATAAAAGTTGATTTATACTCTTTCCTTTAGTAAATATACTTGAACTTTAATTTTGATCTTTTACTTATTTCTAATAATTTATGCATTTTGAAAACTATGTTTTTATCATTTGTATTCATTGTTTTCTCATATTTAAATTAGTATATTCTCTTTAATTATTGAAATGATAGAATTGAACTTATATATTTTTTATTTTAAAATATTCATTCCAAAAATTTTAGTTTTTGCAAAGCTATTCTTAAATATAAAGTTTATCAATACTATTTATAATTGTTGATTGTTGCCTCAAAATAAGGTTTTGGTCTCCTATTTCTTTTCTAAAACTATATATGATTTTATTATTTACTAAATTAAGGTATTTGGTATACAATTGAATAGAGTATCAAAATTTCAATTTTGGCTTTTCTTTTTTTTCTTTTTTTTTAGAACATGACTTTTAAAATGATGGGATTATTGTCATTTATGTTAGTTTATGTGTTTTTGTTTGAAAATGCAATTTTGTTTTTTCAAAATTTCTAGAGAGATGTTTTACTAAAATTACAAACCTTGGGAGAGTGGATTCAAATAACCATAAGTTCAAGTGCTACGATACAATATTCATGTGATTGTTAATAAAACGTTAGAAGAGATTTTAAATTTAATTTTTAAATATGAACATTTAAGGGAAGAAAGAATAGATATAATAAGAGAAATATTTGCTTTATTTTTATTGTTTTTTTTCCTCATTCGTTATTGTAATTAGGTCTAATCAATGAGATGGAAAGTCCCAAAAAGTTAAGAAGACAAACTTAAACTATAAATAAGAATTTATTATGACTTTCGCAAATCACATTTTATATAGCACCTTATAAATTTTAGTTTAATATTATATTTTTGTAATTTCAATCTCTTGTGTTCATTATAGTCTTTTTATTTCTTATTCATATTGAGGTATATTATTAAAGAATATTTAATAATAGATAAAACTTAATATAATTAAATGAAGCAAAATAAAAAAAAGGACAATTTAAAGTAAATAGAATTAAAAAGGGTGTACAAGTTTTTTTGAAAAAAATATTTTTTTTAATATGTATTTAATATTTATGGCAAAAGTTAGGCCCTTTTCAAGTCACACCTTAAAAATTGTAAAGTTTCATGCATCAATATGATATTAATGACAAAACACAGGCAATGAACTTAACAAAACAAAAATATAATCTGAAAGATTGAAACAAGAATTAGAATTGGATAGGATTTAAATATATAAATATGTATATATGTATAAACCACTAACAAAAAAAATAGAAAAACTTCATATATCACATTACCCGGGTATTTCTTAAATTATTTATTAATTTAAACCTCAGAAGAGGTGGATTTAAATAGCCCTAATTTTAAGTTTTATGATAAAAATATTTCTGTGGTTGCTAATGGAATGAAAAAAAAATAAGAAATTATAATTTTGTCTAGACCTTTTATATTGCAATTTTTGTTTTTGGTTCTTTGTTGGAAGGAATGAGAGAGAGAAAATGAAACGAACAAGAGGAATATGTAACCAAATGGATAGCCTTTATATATTTTTTTAAATTAATTAGTAATTATGAAGAATGTCATGATATTCTACTTGATTTTGGCAAAAAAAATAATTTAGTTTACTTGAGAGTTTTTGATTAAAATGTTGCACTTTGTGTTTATTTTTTTAGTATTTTCTGTTGAATAACTTTGAATATTACATTAACGAAAAACATTAGATATTGTTACAAATAGTTGGAAAAAAGTATTTATTAATTTTTAGTGCGTGAAATTACTCGATTTGATTATGTATAATGCATCTAATGCAAAGAGAATTCATGAAATCAAGAAAGAAGAAGATTTCTCCAACCATCAAAATCAAACAATAGGATAATGTGATCATAAACTTATGTAAAAACTTATTTAGTTATATTACATATTTTTTTTAATTATCATTGAATTTAGTTTTTTAAATATTTTTCTTTAATCATTCATATCGATCTATACTTACTGAAATAAAATATTTAGAAGTATAAATATTTTTATTTTTAATTAATTAAGTATTTAATAATATTTCTTTATTTATAAAATTATCTTTTAACATTTTAGTTTTTGAATAATATAATTATTTTAGTAAACTTATATGAATAACGTGCAACACACATGTTTTTTACTAATCTATCTATAAAAGTATGAATGGCCAAAAATCTTTCTTGAAATTTTTTAGATACCTAATATAAACCTAATGAATAATATTAAATGGTCAAAAAGGAGGGTATAATCGAACTTTAATTATTTTTAATAATACAGTTTGAATATAATTTCAAATGTCCTTTTATATCCCAACTTCTTTTTTTAAAAACTGGAAGTTTATATTTTTTTATGATAACTATTTGAATACTTTAAATTTTCAAATAAAACTAGTGTCATATCAAATTAGATTTTGAAAGCTTTCCAATCATATCTCATAAGCATATAAAGAGGAATTTGTAAGAGAAACTATGGTCATTTAAAGTTGAGTATTATACACAACTGTATATTAATTTATGATATATATTTCTATTATAATGCTAGAGAATAAAGAAAGATAAATTTATAATAGAAATAAAAAATAAAAAAGCTAATTCTAGGAGCTTTGAGGCTAAATAAAAAGTAAATGGTTTTAAGATACTAATTAAATTCAAAAGGAGTTATTTTCAGATGCATTTTTTTCAAAGATAAATAATAATCCATATTATGTATATTATTAAACCTCAAAATTTAGATTTTGGTCTAACATTTTTTTTTCATAACTATGCATTTTAAAAAATTCCTGTTACTGCTTTAAAAATTATATATATTTCAAAAATATAAAAGTTAATTTTTATTCTTTCTTTAGTAAATATACTTGAACTTTAATTTTGATCATTTACTTAATTCTAATAATTTATGCAATTTGAAAACTATAGTTTTTTCATTAAAACTCATTGTTTTTTCATATCTAAATTAGCATATTATCTTTAATTATTCAAGAAGATAGAATTTAATTTAAGTTATTTTTTATTTTAAAATATTCATTTAAAAAATTTTAGTTTTTGCAAAGTTATTCTCAAACATAAAAGTTGACAATATTGTTTACAATTCTTGATAATTGCCTTAAAATTTAAATCTTTGTCTCCTCTTTCTTTTTTAAAACTACATATAGTTTTATTATTTATTAAATTAAGGTTTTTGGTATACAGTCAATGAGGGTTTCAAAATTTAAAATTATTGATGATTGCCTCAAAATTAAAATTTTGGTCTCCTATTTCTTTTTTAAAAACTATATATAGTTATATTTTTTTTATTAAATTAAGGTATTTGGTATTTAATCAAAGAGAGTTTCAAAATTTGAATTTTGACTTATCACCTTTTTTATATTTTTATTTAAAACCTAACTTTTAGTTAAATGACGAATTATTGTCATATATTTTAGGTTCGTTTTTTTTTTGTTTTTAAATACAATTTGTTTTGGAATTTTTGACCTAATAGGGCTAGAGAGACTTACTATTAAAACTGCAAACTTCAGAAAGATTGATTCAATCATATGATTGTTAATAAAACCTTAGCAGTGATTTTAGATTTAATTTTTAAATGTTGAGATTAAAAAAAATATGAGTAGATAGAATATAAGAAAGTCACTATGTAACAATTTAAAATCTAAAAGTGTATACATGCTACTGTAAAAATAAAAACTAAAAAAACTTCATTTAATATGTAAGAATTTGATATTTACAGTAAAAGTTAAGTATTTCTTAACTATATGTTAATTTAGGTAACAATATGATATTCATGGTAAAATTCTTGTAACAATTTAGCCTTAAAGTTTACCGTGTTACATCATGCATAGTAAATTTAACGAGTTATTTGTACCTTGATGTTTGAGTCTTTGACAATTGTACCTCAAGGTTTGAATCTTTGGCAACCACATCTCCTTTTTTATTAGAAAATAATCTTAAAGAAATTTATTTAAAGATTAAAGTACGATATCTCTTCATTTTTGAAAAAAAGGCATATTTTTCAAAAAACTAATTGGTAGTTATAATTTACACTAAATAATTTTATAAAAAGAAGAAATGAATGAGATCATATTTCAAAAAAATTATAGTCTCTTCAACGTAATAGGGGTAATAAATTAATTTTGCATATAAAGAATAATTATGATTTCTATAATTATGCATGGTTCATAAATTTATAATTACATAATTATTATAATATAATGGAAGACTCAAATTCAATTTCAAATGTCATTTTAATAATATAATACATTGTACACTTTCAGAAAAAAAAATCAGGATTTATTTTCAGATTCATTTTTTGTCATAGACAAGTAATTACACATATTGTGTATATTATTAAACCTCATGATTTAAATTTTGGTCTAATATTTTTTTTATAATTATGCATTTTAAAAGATGACCCTCAATGTTTTTATAATTATATATACTCTAAACAGATAAAAGTTAATTTATACAATTTTCTTTAGTAAATATACTTGAACGTTAATTTTGATATTGTACTTATTTCTAATATTTTATACATTTTGAGAACTATATTTTTTTTCATTAGTATTCATTGTTTTCTCTTGTCTGAATTAATATATTCTCTTTAATTAATGAAGAAGATAGAATTGAAGTTAAGTCACTTTTATTTTATAATATTTATTAAAAAACTTAATTTTTTGTAAAGTTATTCTTAAACATAAAATTTAATCTCTATTATTTATAATTGTTGATTGTTGCCTCAAATTTAAACTTTGGTTTCCTATTTTTTTTAAACAATATATGGTTTTATTATTTAATTAATTAAGGTAGTTGGTATGCAACTTATCACTTTGTTTTTATAATTTTATTTAAAACATGACTTCTACTTAAAATGATGGATTATTTCATATATATTAGGTTATATTTTTTTGTTTATAAAATAATGTTTTTTTAGAATATTTGACATAATAGGACCAGAGAGATGTTTTACTAAAGTTGCAAACCTCAGAACATGTGGATTCAAATAACCTTAAGTTCAAGTCTTATGATATAATATTAACGTGATTGTTAATAAAACTTTATAAGAGATTTAAAATCTGATTTTAAATATTGGGATTTAAGAAATAAAAGAGTAGATAAAATAAGAGAAATATTTGTTTTATTTTTGTTGTGTATTCTTCTCATTCTTTATTTTAATTAGGTCTAAGTATTGAGATGAAAAGTCCAAAAAAAGTTTAGAAGAAAAGAAATTTAAACTCTATATAAGGATTTATTATGACCTTCACAAATTATATTTCTATTGCACCTAATAAATTTTAGTTTCAAAATTATATTATAGTTTCAATATCTTGTGTTTCATTATGGTCTTTTTTATATGGAGGTATATTGTTGGAGAAATTTAAATCAGTGTAATAATAGAATTATAAGGTTCTACATGTTTTTGATAAAAAAATAGAATAAAAGTTAAAAGGATTTTATTTATTATCTAATCAATATTTAAGGCAAAAGTCAAGCCCCTTTAAAAATTACACCCTTAAAAATTATAAAAATTCAGATATCAATATGATATTTATGACAAAACTCAAGTAACAAAATAATTTAACTTACCAAAAAAAAATATAATATGAAAGATTGAAACAAGAATTAAAATTGAATAGAATCCAAAAATATATATAAACCACTGTAAATTAAAAAAATTAGAAGAGCTTCATTTCATACGTATTGATTGGACATTACTCGGTATTTCTTAAACCCTTCGTTAATTTAAAATTTAGGGAAGGTGGATTCAAATAGCCATAATTTCAAATTTTATGATAAAAATGTTGATGTGGTTGTTAATGGAATGAAAAAAAAAATGAAAATGTAACTTTTTTTATATATCTTCCATAATGCAATTTTTGTTTTCGGTTATATTCTTTGTTGGAAGAAATGAGAGAGAAAATGAAGTGAGCAAGAGGAGTAAGTAAGTAGATGGATAAGATTAACCTTCATATATTTTTTGAATTAATTAGTAATTATGATTCATATCATGATTTTGTACTTGATTTTGGCAAAAAAATAATTAGTTTACTCAATTTTTTTTTGATTAAATGTGACACTTTGTAGTTTATTTTTTAGTATTTTCTCTTGATTAACAATGAATATTACATTAACTAAAAATATTAAATATTGTTAAAAATAGTTGAAAAAATATTTATCAATTGTTAGCATGTGAAATTAAAATCATAATTTTTTGTAGGAACTTATTAGTTATATTATTATTTATCTTTTTAAATATCATTGAATTTGATTTTTTATTTTTATTTAATCATTCATATCGATCTATTCAAACTAAAAATAAAATATTTAAAAGTATCTTGGTATATTTTTTTAATTAATGAAGTACTTAATTAATATTTCTTTATTTGTGAAAATACCTTATAATAATTTAGTTACTAGGGAATATAATTATGATAGTAAACTTTTATGAGTAATGTGCAATGCATGTGTTTCTTACTAGTAGCAATAAATGTATCATCTAGACTATTTATCCATTTTTTCTACAAGGAAAGGATTAGCTCTGCCCTCAAATTATGGAGGATTAAGAGGGTGTTTGGCTAAGCTTATTTAATTTTTTTATAAGTTTCTATATCTTATAAGATATTGTTGGAGTTTATAAAATATTAGATCTTATTTTAAAAATAAGTTGTTGAAGTGTTTGGATAAAATAAAATTATAGAACTTTTGGGATATTAATAATGGTAACTTTGTAACTAAAATTATTAAAATTAAAGGAGTTTGGTAAAATAATATTTTATTTTAACGTTGAAATGGATGTACTTTTTTTAGAAGTTCACAAGCTTTCAAATAAGTTTTTTTCGGTTCTTATAAGCTCTTTGAAAAAAAAAAAAAAACTATGACATATGTGAGTGTTGTTGTTGCTGATTTTGCTGTTGCATCAAGTTGGCCACTACTGAAACTCCTGCTACATCAACTTGGGCGGCTGGTGTACCAAGATTCTTAATTCCAGGTTCATTAATATTTGGGGCTTGACCATAACTTGATGCTTGCTCAATCAAAAATTTATTTTCATCACTAATCTCATCATTGGTTCCTCTTCCTAAGCCACGTCCCGTACCTTGTCCTCTGCTTTGTCCTTTTCCTCTACCACGAACCATATTTTATACATTGATGAATCACAAAATTAATTTCATGACCAACACCTTAAAAAACAAATAGTTATTCAAGCTTAAATAATCAAATTTCCTCCACATTAAATGGACTATTCAATGGACTCACTTTAGCATCAAGTACTATCCATAGTCAAGTAACAAACCATTAGACTGTTCACCTTTCAAAAATCATGTAAAATCTTTCTCATAATACCCAAAACTAAAACTCATAGTTCAAGAATACCAATGTGCCCTCATATTAATTATAAGAGATGAAATGGTGCTTCCACGTTTAGAATTTAGGCGAACATCAGAGAGTTAAACACTTGCTGTAATTTGAAACAAAACTAAAGCACAAAAATATTTCTATAAACCATATATTCCAATTATCATATTGCACCCTCTATATTCTACACCTTGCAAAAGAGTTTGATATATTTGTGCCTAAGCCATCCGTGAGGAATTTCCAAGTATTTTCCATGCATTCATAGCCCAACCACGTCACGTTTCAAATTGAGTTCAATGGTAATTTATAAAATTATCACTAAAGAAATCTAATTATATCATGATTGTGTGTTATTAGACTGTTTCCATTCAACCCTTCTTGTATTCACACATAGATGTCATCAATGTAAACGTAAGTAATAATAAAATAATGATAATAACACTAATAATAATAACTATTTCCACCATCATAACTTCCAAGTTCTACATTAAGTCAAACAAGTCTTGATCCAAAATCAATCGTAAGTACCAAAGCTATACTCTTGATTCATATATTTAATCTATTCGCTAAATACTAATCAAGAAACAAATGAAGATCATGCCAAATTTTCACAACAGTACAATTAATTCCATCTAGCTTTTTGACTTAAATTCTCCAAAGATCAAACTTAAGCTCTGATACCTCTCTTTCACGCTCTCAAAATAGGGCTTGATCTGACCATGCCACCGAAACCCCCAAGACTATGATGACACGAAGCCACAAAACTTAAAATGGCATAAAATATATTCTCAAAGTGCATAAATAGGAAGAAGAATAACTCCAAAATCTTTAAATAGGCTAAAAGTAAGTATGTTTAAGGCTCAGAGTATGTAAAATCCCAAAAATAATTTTTATATGTTCCATAAAATAATTTCTCTTATATGCTTGACCCTTATTTTTCATCAGAACTCTTGTCCCACTGAAAAAAGAAGTTTAGTAAAAACACTTGAGTTGAGTACAATGTCGATGCTTATTAATAATCTTAAAACAATATACAGTATATGTAAATATTACAAGAAGATAAAAGTAGAAAACGTCAAGAATCACTTAGCTAAAATTTCCAAATCTTACAATATCTTGATAGCTCTATCAACAAATTCTCTTATGTTCAATTGAATCTAAAATTTGTAGTGATAATTATATAAGTATGTAAGACATCATACAGTAATTAGAACTAAATTCCCAAGTAATTGTAATGGACACTTGAACAAAAATCCTTGTTTGTCCAAAATTACACTTGCTTTATGCATAAGATCGGACAAAATCTTAAATTAACTAATTTCAATACTATCAAGAAACCCACCAAAGGAATATCAGGGTAGTGTCCTCTCGTGTCAATATTAGAACCTGCAAGATGGTTTCTAGTAAACGAAGACCATGATTCATCCAAACTTAATTAGCTCATGAAACAGTCAATTGTGGATCTTCTTAAAAACATCAGTATACTAAAATCAAGGAACTTAACTTGGACATATGAACAGATAGTAATGCTCGTGGTGGCAACATTCTCAAGTATTAAAATTTCAGTGTGGTGAATTGCATGGTTTCTAGTAATATACTAATTCTATCTCCAATTTTTCAATTAGAATAATGCATTAATCAAATGTAAATCTACCCAAAGAAACAAAACTCATTTGAAATAGCCATAGTCAATACCTAGGATACACATTTACCTATCCTAGCCAATAGTCAGTAGAGCTCATACTATATTCAATGGAACATGAACCCAAAATTGGCCCAAGAGGCTAAACTACTGTTTGGATTATAGATTGGAACAAAGACAAAACTCAATAGACCGAGTTCATGGGTTCCACAAGGTAATATACAAATTAGGCTATAATGCTTTGGTTAAACTCACTAGCCAATAAGGCCTAATTCCATGAAATCCCTCATATCAACACTAAAAATACATCCAATCTTCATTATTCAAAGATACGTAAATAACGACACGTATAACTGCTCACAAGTTATTTAGCTCTCATTAACTTATTCTGGAATTGACTTGAACGTTGAAGATTTTCGTCAGGTCAACCCCTGACACCCCTAATGACTTTTTGTGACGTATGTAGTGACCCATGCTGCAATTGACTTCCAACTAGGAGTTTCGAGAAAATGAGTGATAACACATTATTTTGGCATCATTTGTAGAAAACTCATTGCCTGATCATTGAGAACGTTGTCAAAATCCAGAGCCATGAGAGCAACTGACACCCAAGGCGACCTCCCTATCGGTGACGCTCGTGGCAATGGAGGTGCCCGTTGTGCTGTAGGCAACCAACACCCATCTCCAGCCAACCTAAGAGATCCATCTCCTTCTAGTTAGGAAGAGCCAACACTACACATGACCCAAGAAGTATTGAGGAACATGATAGAAAAGGTGATAACCTGCGCAGAAACCAAAGCAGTTACCTAGTTTGTTGCTAACCAGCATAGATAGGAGCTCTCTCATTCTCTTTGCTAAGGTTGAGGCCCTATTCTAGCTCCCGCGAGGACTGAGCAAAGGTGTGAAGCAACAAGATGTAGTGTTGCCAACCAACACGGAGGAGAACCCCTGCAGTCACCTTGTAGAAGTCAAGATCATGCTTCAGCTCCTAAAAGGACTGAGCAGAGGCACAAAGAGGCTAACACCCATGAGGATGCTAAAAGCCAAGCTTTCCTTTGAGGCAACCTAAGTGATGAGAGGAGTCCACTAACATAATAGTATGCAGACTATTAAAGAGAACCCCAACATTGATAGAAGACACCTTAGCATGAGCAAGACAAGAACAATGACCTGACATGGTGAGAACAATCTTCAGAGATTCAGGAGCTTGCACACCCTCATGCCCCTAAAAGAACTCACGCACCACCATGCCCTTAGGAGGAGCTCATGCGCCATTATGCCCTAAAGGAAGCTCTCACGCCCTTGCACTCCTAGGAGGAGCTCGCACACCATTGCGCTCATAAGAGATGCTCTCGCACCCCATGAGGAGCTGTTGCACCATCGCCTCGCCAAGAGGAAATCTCGTGCCATCGTACCCCAAGAGGAGGTCGCGCATCATTGCAATCCTAAGAGAAGATCTCGTGGCACCAAGAGGAGCTCACGCGCCATCACTCTCCCAAGAGCTAATGTGCTCGTGCATTCAAGAAGTTCTACCAGTAGAGAAAAACGCAATTACTTAGATGATTTTTATAAAGTTTAGACCCTGAGGGCTAGCATTTCAACTCAACTTATCAAGCCCCATGTAGCTCTTGTTCAAGTACTTAGTAATTTTTTGCAAGATCAATAAAGTTTTTCACCTTGTATTATAACTGTGTATCTGCCTGCTCTACTACTTAACAAAATGCTATACAACCACTGACGCTGGAGGTTGATGAGATTCTCTTTAGCTCACTAATAAGCCTGGCCAGCTCAACCTTGGAATCTCATAAGTTTGACTTTTCTTGAGGCCAATGGCAAAGCGCATCCAACGATTACCTACCATCCCATGAAGTTAGCCAAAGCCTAGCCCTGGATGGTTCAATGAAATTCTTGGGAGATGAATAACTTAAAAACACTACACATCTCGAGATTACCCGCCATCCTTTGAAATTAGCCAAAGCCTAGAAAAAGATTATTCAAGAAAATCTCCATGAGAGAAAAAATTTAGAAATTCTCACAGCCTTGTGCATAACAGAAGGGCCATATCGACTCTCATACTTGAGATGTCATACTAACCTTCTTCTTGAGGAGCCCTACTGGCTCCCACACTTGAAAGATCCTACCAACCTCTACCTTTAAGAAGCCTACCAGCTTCCACACTTGAGAGGTCCTACCGACCTCCACTCTTTAGGAGCCCTACCAGCTCTCACACTTGAGAGGTCCTACCGATCTCCACCTTCAAGAAGCCCTACCAACTCCCATATTTGATAGGTCCTATCGACCTCCACCTTCGATAAACCCTATCGACTTCCACACTTGAGTGGTCCTACTGAACTCTACCCTCGACGAGCCCTACCGCTTCCACACTTGAGAGGTCCTACCAGCCTCCACCCTCTAGGAGCCCTACTGGCTTCCACACTTAAGAGGTCTTACTGACCTCCACCCTCGAGGAGCCGTGATGTCTCCTACACTTGAGTGATCCTATCGACCTCCACCCTAGAGGAGTCCTACTAGCTCCACACTTGAGAGGTCTTATCGATCTCCACCCTCAAAGAGCCCAACTAGAATCCATACTTGAGAGGTCATACCGACTCACAAATATGAGAAGTTATACCGACTTCCTCCATCATGAGTAGTATAGAACAACAATCAATGCATAAAGCGACAAAAAACTAAGTAAATGGACAAAACATAAGGATTAGGTGAACAACTCACCCGGGTTAAGTTCCCCAAGGGGCTACGACTATGTGGACTACAATTATTAGAAGACGAGCAACCTCACTTACACTTCAAGTTAAAAAGATCCCAAGTCGAGCTACGGGCTCAACCTAGAGAAATAATCTAGGTCAAGCGCTACGAGCTCGACTTTAAAAAAAATGACATTGTCTATTAGATACTATCACTCCCTTAGATGGAGCTTGAGCACCATCGCACATCCAAGAGGATCTCTCACGCCGTTGCACCCCAAGAGGTGAACTGCAACTAGCTACTCACCCCAAGAGGCGATCTATCCCGAGCTACTCAACCCAAGAGGTGACCTACCTTGAGCTACTCACCCCAATAGATGACCTGCCCCGAGCTACTCAACCCAAGATGATGTGGTATCACTCCTCTTCTCGAAACTTCTAGATGGAAGTCAATTACAATGTGGGTCACTGCCTTTATCACAAAAAGTCATTAAGGGTGCTGGGAGTTGACACGACAAAGACCCTCCGATGCTCAAGTCATTTCCAAAGCAAGTCAATGAAAGTTAGAGAACTTGAGAGTAGTTATAAATGTCATTATTTGCGCCTTTTAATAAAGAAGATTGGGGATATCTATAGAGATATAGGCATACACACATTCGGTAATCATAGGTAAAACTAAAAGCCAGTGGAATTTAAAATGCTCGAGGCACTCTTAGTGGGATGGCTTATAGTTAGAGACGGTGCGGGTGGCCTACTAGGGTAGATTTGATCCAACTCAAGAGAGAACACCAATTACATTAGAAAGACCTACCATCACATAACTCACACCACTCCTACTCACAATTGAGCGAGGTTCATAACCACATAGGATGGCTAACCAATGTATTGACTCTCATTAGTATTGAATTCAATTTGTCAATATCCATGGATTTTAGTTACTTTTTGTTACATTTTGTTGTTGTTGCATCTTAATTCAATCACCACTATAATCATTAGATCAAATATAGCATAGACAATCTATATTTGGTAATTACACATGTACTCCTTAGGGATACGATGCTCTACTCACTCTTTATTACTTAATGATACCATACACTTGCATTTTGTTACCACATGTTTTGGGGTCACCAAGTTTTTGGTGTCGTTGTTGGGGAGTGTATTTTTTGTTTGATATCAAAGTTGATTATCTAGTTGTAGTTTGATTTTAGTTGCTTTATTTTTATTTCATTGCTTATGTCTTTGTTTTCTTTGTTTAATTCTCTTTGTTCAAGTTACTTTAAGAGTTTTTGTTTTTCATTATAGGTGTTATTGGTGCATGACCCGGTCATCTACATGGGATTTTGAGCCATACAACCTAAAAATAGAGAGAACTCTTCATTTGTTGATAAGGGAATAAAAAGAGGAAAGAATGGCCAACAACGAGAAAGATGTGGTGAATAGATCATTGATGGACTATGCTAAGCATTTGATCAACGGGAACAATGTTAGAGTAGGATGTCTAATGTCCCAGTTGGATTGGGTGTATTAATACTCTTTTTCTTTTGTAAAGACAATCTTATTGAGAATCATAATAATAAAAAAATATTTTCTTTATCTTATATCATACATCTTTTATTTCTGCACATTAGATAAAGTCCTTAGACCAAATTTAACTACGGGGCATGGTTGCGCATATGATGGCGATCATGGAATATGCTTCTAAGGCTTTGGTCTTAAATAAGTTCTGAGTTGAGAGCATTTTTGAGATGGGACATCAAATAGCTCAATAAGACAAGGATGTTGCATTCCATTAACATTAGTATAGAGACTCAAGTGTATGTATATGGGCGCTTCTTAGGGAACAAGTGCACCAAACAAGGCCTGTAAGAAATTCTTTACTTATTGAAATAAGAATTTATGTGTTGCGATAGTATACGACTAGTCCTAGGACTTGAGGTACGATGGTAGCCTTGTCTGCATCCTGCAACACTTTGATATACTTTCTGATTGCTTGACAATCACCAAGGAGGTATGTTGGGTGTTGCATTGAATCTCCTATGTTTTCATAGTTCATGATTCAAAAACCTTGGTCAAGGTAGGATGAATTATGATTCATTAGAAATTATTGGAACTTGAAATGGGATCACAGTCATTGAATAATTTAGGGTTTCGACTAATAATCTGTGCCCTAGATTTTATCGGGAGATTAGTCATCAAAAGGACCATATATGTGTAGTACTCGCAACTGAAATAGGTTTACTCATTATTTAACCTAAGACTAGTTTGCCATGATTACTTGCTAGGTGTTTTCATGGATAGTGGGGTTTTTGGAATTAAGGAGTTAATTCTAGGTGAATTAATTAATTGGAATAATTGTTATTCATAAGTTGCAAAATGTTGCAAGCCTATTACTAGCTCAGTAGTGGACCTAAGAGGGTGACACATCTTTATGGAGTAAATTAAATTAATCAATTGGATTGATTAAATTGGGATTAAATCAATTGGTTTGATTTGTGGATTTTTGAGTTCAAACCCAAAAATTAATGTGGATTACTTAAGAAGTCCACTAAAATATGAAGAGAATAAATTAAATAAATATGATTTATTTTATTAACATATTTATAGATAAAATAATAAAGTGACTAATTTTATGGGATAAAATCGACCACTATAATTTATTTTATATATATATATATATATATAATTTAAGTATATATATTTGATATATATCTATCTTGATATTATTTGAAGAGTTCAAAGTAATATAAAGAATATATGTAGATAATTTTAATGATTAATGTAGTCTCAAATAAGTCCACATACATAGAAGAGAGAAAAAATAGAAGAGTTGTTGGAAGATTTGGAATCCTTCCAAGATAAGATTTTGAAGTAGTTCAATATTGACAAACTCTCCAAGAGTTGAAGAAGGATTCAATTTTCAGCCCCTATATATTGTGAGGGCCGAAAATTAAAAGAGTAATTCAACAAAAAATAAACAAAATTTGTTTTGTTTAAGTTTTCTATTTTTATCTCTAATAAAAGAAAAAAAAGAAAAGAAAGAAAAAGAAAAGTGTTTTTCTTGTAATCTTGTTTTTCTTGTTCTTTAAAAGAAAATCAATTTTTTGTTATTCTCTTCATATTATATTTTCAAGAACTTAAAAAGTCAATCTTTATTGTTCTTGAAAATTTAATCCGGTTCTACATTAGTAAACAGTTAAAGGGATACTAGCGAATCCCTTTGATTGGTGTTACTCTTTCACATTGTGGACCTGATAAAGGGGGAAATTTTGGATTCCTGCGAGTTCTGAAAGTTTAGAATAAGCGATTGATTGTTTCATTCCCTACAACAATCGAAGTACACATAATGTATAATTCAAATTTAATATTTATTTATATATTCACTTGAATAAGCACGATTGTTAAAATCACTTCTGAATCGAGGGATTAAATTTAATTTTTCACTGCGTATGCCCCTACGATTATAGCAAACCCAACAGTGGTATTAGAGCCCCAGTTTCGCTTATTTAGTGAATTTCGGATTTATGTATGCTTGTTTTTAAATTATTTAAATTCATGTTTAGCATGTAAAATTTGATTTTGCATATTTTCAACAATTTTTAATTGCTTATTTAAATTATTTAAAAATTAAAATTGAAAAAGAAACGTGAACGAACTGGCTGCGCGCGCATTGGGTGTGAGGCACCCGACAGCACCCACGATAGCACATGTGGGCACTCGGCAGTGCATGCGGGCACACTCAGCAGCACGCGGCGGTACTCTGTGCACGCGCGAGATGGGCAGTATTCATGCTGCTCGTTGTGTTTTTTTGGGTCTGTTTTTATTTTTAATTTTCTGAAATATTAAAACTAAATGTTAATTTTAATAATTTCTAAAAAATAGTTTTTTGAAGAAAAATTAATTTTCAAGCAATTAAAAATTATCCCAAGTAAAAAAAAATTATGTTTAATAGCTTGATAAATTTACATGTTTTGATAATTGCATATGATGTTAATTATGAACATGTATGGGATGATCATGACGAAGAAGAATAGGTGGTGAGGTTTTTCTTTTTCTTTGGAAGACGAAGGAGAATCGAAAAGGATGTTCCAGAGGAGGTCCATGTTTGTATGGGATGCAATTATGTAATAGAATAGGTTCTATTCCATTTTATTACCCTTAGACTGACATTAGGTCCATTTTTGGCTCAAATGGACCGCATAGGACTGGTTCATAATCATCTATTTATTTAAGTATGTATTAGATGTATGCTTAGCATTTTATTTAATGTTTTTATGCTTGTGCAATGATATTATGATGTCATGCATTAAATAACCAACTTAATTTAAATTATGATGAGGTTTTGGATAAAATTAAACCCCACTTAATTTACTAAAATTAAGTAAAAGAATTTTTTAGAAAATTTGATTTCAAATAAAAATGAACAGTTAGGTAGGACCTATCATTCCATGCCTACCATCAAAGGTAGAGACATGACGACTGCAACCACACTTGGTCACTAGTCATGAGTCATAGGGTGGTCTTGTGTCGAAAAGTGTGATCTCTACCAAGCATTGAGATGCTCGTGGGATGAAATCATCATTATGTTGGCCATGAGTCGTGCAACATCTTGATGCCCTATATACACGAATGCTTGATGGGTATTTTTGACACTTAGTACCATATGCGTATAAAATCAAGTACCATATACTTGATGGATATATGGGAAGAGGTGAGGCAAAACAAACTTGATGGGTATATGGGAAGAGGTGTGGCAAAACAAACTTGAGGGTTATATAACATACAATCATCAAAGAGTTGACTACTAATAGAAATATTTCATGGGCTCATAAAATTGGAGTGTGAAATATTTTCGTTGGACCTCAAGGTCACTAGGAAATCTGATTTCCCAAAATTCTATTAAGGGTAATGGAATTCGAAGAAAATTATGGGAGACATTTAATATTAAAGACTTTTTATTAAATGAATATGTTTTTCTCATAGTTTACTCATTTTCTGCTTCGTGCATGTTTTGTAGATTATTCTACTAAAATGGCAAAGAATTCACTTGCAACTATCCTTGAACAAAATAAATTAACTGGACCTAACTTTGTTGATTGGCTAAGAAACCCGAAGATAGTTCTTTAGTCGGAGAAAAGAGCATATGTCATTGACACTGCGCCTCTTTCGGTTCCATTGAAGGATATTGCTTCAGAGGCTTTTATAGATTACTTACATTGATGACAATCTACAGGCTCGAATCTACATTTTGACATCGATGTCAAATGAGTTGCAGAGGTAGAATGAGGATCAAGATATTGCTTATGGGATCCTTACTCACCTACAAGAGTTATATGATAAAAGAACTCGGTAGACGATATATTAGATCTCAAAAGAGCTTTTCAGATATCGTATGATTGAGGACTCTTTATTCCATGACCATTGATTGAAGATGATAGCCCTCATTGAAAGGCTGGCGTCCCTTAGAGTCGTTACGAAGAACGAACTCTACTTCTACTACAGTCTCTGTCGCCATCATTTGATACCTTTGTTGTCAACTTTAGCATGCACAACATGGAGACTAGTCTTACTAAACTTGTGAACATGTTAAAGATGGTTGAGTCCACCATGAAAAAGGACAAGTTGGTTTTGCTTGTTAGATATTCTTCTGGATCAAAGGCTAAAAAGCCTAAGAAATG